>JBBPDC010049790.1:0-11441 GCA_037974485.1 Hemigrammopetersius urotaenia
AACAAAATGGCGATGTTTTTATTTAAAGTACCCAGACAGAAACATAATCTGGCAATATATCTCACATGTACCTATCCCACATTAACGTTAGCGATAATTTTTTTAAAGATTAATGTTAATTTCAAGACCTTCGGTAAGGCCGCATGGCGCCTGCAAATCTGACAAACTTCACGTTACTGTCTGAAATCTGGCTTTTACATTTTATGGTGCAATAAATGCGTGCTCATTCGACTAAAACCTAACTTTATGCGATGTAAATAGTTACTCACATGTGTTGCACGTTGTATAAAGCCCTCAAAAACTCCAAAGAAACTGGTCTGCTACTGGTGACAATGAGCAACGATGTCGTTGCTCTGCTGCAGCATGTGAGCAGGTCGTGACGTTTTACTTTGGATATAAACACTTAAATAGAGTTTTGTAAAAGCAATTTATTGTGAAGGTCAGTAAAAAACAATTTTTGATCGGTAATACTACGTTACAAAGACAATCACACTTTTTACTTGTGTAAAACTTAAATGAATCCAAAAAGAAAAGGGAATCAATTTATTGGAAGAAATATACTTTTTAAAATAAATACCTATAGATGACACCCTTGAGGAGCTTTTTACAGTGTGGAGATATGCTTAAGGTGGGATTCAAACCCCACAGGCAAGTATCCTACCCACTGAGCTGCCTCCACCCACCCATCTCTAGGAGAGGTGACAGTAGAGTTTTTGACCAGGTAGTTCAATAAGATCTTGAACAGCGAGAAGATGCCTGAGGAATGGAGGAAAAGTGTTCTGGTTTTCAAGAACAAGGTAGACATACAAGATTGTGGCAACTACAGAGGCATAAAGCTAACAAGACACACAATGAAGCTTTGGGAAAGAGTGCTGGAAGCTAGACTTCATGCCAAGAAAAAGTACTGCAGATGCTATTTTTGCTTTAAGGATGCTGATGGAGTAGTACAGAGAAGGTCAGAGGGAGCTGCATTGTGTCTTTGTAGATAGAGAAAGCATATGGCAGGGTGTCGAGAGAGGAGCTGTGGCATTGCATGAGGAGGTCTGGAGAGGCTGAGAAGTAGTTAGAGTGGTGCAGGACATGGATGAGAGCTGTGAGACAGCAGTGAGGTGTGCTGTGGTGGTGGTGGTGGCGTAGTGGGTAGGATACTTGCTCTAGACCTTGCCTCTAGACCAAGAGGTCATGGGTTCGAATCCTACCCTCCGCACCACCACTTCATTCTTCAATTATCTTCATTCTTCAATTTTTTTGGGGTGTACCGACAAGAAATAAATAAAAACACCTTGCACTACAGTGCTGTTGTGGCGGAGCCTGTCTTTTTGGTCATTTCAAGGCTGAGCTGAGTGACTCTGTGACACCACTACTGGGTTTTTAAAAACAACGGCACACGCAAACTAACAAAGAACAAAATGGAACAAACGTATTTCATTTTAGATCTTAGAAACAAGCAGAAGAAACACAAGATCTTTGAACCGGGGAGAATTTTCATGATGGTCTCCGCCCACAAGTGGGTGAGGAAAACCCACAGAGAGAGAGGGGCTTCAGAGAGCGCCTGAGAAAGAACAGCAAATGGCGAGCGTGCATGAGAACAAACATCAGTTCTAGACTGTTTTACACTGTTTATATTTACTGAAGTTTACTGATACAGTATGGATTAAGATGGACATGTCTGTTTAAACCCATTCAAGTTGAACTGCAACAAGATCTGTATAAATAAAAGCTTTTTATAAATAAAAAGTTTTGTACACATATCTTAGCCAAACATCCAGCAGTACTCATCTTACTTTATCTGATTCTGATGTCTTACATGAATACATCAATTCACAAGTTTGGATTTTCATTACATATTATCATTTAGTCCTTATTAGTCCTTATAATTTAGCTTCCAGTCCTACTAGATTTAAACCATGCTTTGTACGTGAACATGTTATCTTGAGTTTTGGGTTCCATAATTAGTTTAACATAAAGTAAGTATTTGTTCATTCTACTGTAATTAAAATGTAAATTTTTTAATTAACCCATGCATGTTATTATTTGATGTCCATGACATTACATGATTTAGAGCTTTATTATTATGAATAAATACAATGGCTAACTGTTTTGCTGCTAATGCTAAAAAATAGTCATTGTCTTCAGGCCAGCTCCAATGGAGATGTTTTATTGTGCATCATGACCTGTTTCTTTGTATTCAGCACAATTATGATTTTGGTCTTATGAACAGCAGCAGTGTAGTGTCATTAAAACACTATACGTTCATGAAGTTTAAAATACCCATTCATCACGAGGATAGATGTGAGGAGTTCAGCCAGGGGGAAAAAGAAAATGGACTGCAGACTCTTACCAGTATAGAAAATATGATCAAATCGATTCTCCAGCAGCAGCTTGGTTTGCTCAGCTCCTCCACATATCACAGCAAAGCAATCCTGTAGGACAAGATTCACAATTCAGATGTGCGTACATACAATTTATACTGTATAAGGGACACATACATTGTATCTACACTCATTGTCCATTTAATCAGTTCCATGGACCATACAGGTGCACTCTGCAGTTTATAATTAGAGACTGTAGTCATTTTGTAGTCAGCCGGACTTCCTCTGTTATCCCTTTTACCCCCTTCATCAGGACTCAGGACCACCACAGGACCACCAGTGAGCAGATATCATTAATGTTGTGGACCATTCTTAGCACAGTAGAGTCATTAAAAAGCACTGTTACATGATTGTGTTAATGATATATGAATATATTAGCAGAAATATTTTAAATACCCATTTATAATATGGAGAGGTGTGAGGAGGTAAAGGGCTAAAATATAAGAAAGGAGATTGTGGATACTTATGATCGAATTTATTCTCCAACAACAGATTGCTATTGATGTGTTATTTTGTGTGTGTGTCTGTATGCTGCACAGACAGCTGGAGATTTCACTGTCCTTTTACGGTCCACTTTATTATATGAATCTAACCAGTTGGTGGTCCTCCCGTTGTAAGGTAAAGATAAAGAAATGGTAAAGATAAAGGGGCATTTGGTGGAAGCCTTTACTAGTTACAGGGACAGTCCCCCTGGAGACACTGCTCTTGCTCAAGGACAGAAAGGTAGAAAGTGGGGCGTATGAACCTGGAACTTTGAGGTCATCGGGTTCACAGGCAAGTGTTTTACCCACTAGGTCACTACCACCCACAAATATTGGGTGTTACATTATTTATGATAGTTCATCTGAAGTTGCATATTTTGTGTTGGTCATCCTCCATTTGTCCTTCAAGATTTCAAGACTTCAAGACTTTTTATTGTCATTGTACAGTTGCCTGGACAACGAAATTAGCTGGCAATGCCACAAAGGTGCTGGAAAAGTAACAAGCGTCAGTGCAGGATATAAAGACAGTATAAAACACTATACACAATGTATAGGTACAAGAGACATTGGGGGATGGGGGGTGTACAATGGCATTATAAATATAATAAATGAGGGGAGGAGGCTTTAGTCAGTAAGAATAAGTAAAACTATTGGGTAGGTTGGTAATTGCACATTTGCCAAGGTATTGTATAGTCAGTAGCAGCAGTGGGATGACTCTGTGGGAGACATTTGCACACATGCAGGCACACATGCGGGCACACATGCGGGCACCCCCCTCCCCCCACAATATACCTGCTGGACAAGCTCCAACTCGTCCAGCAAGTATATAGACTCTTTACAGTTCAGATTTACTCCCCTGACTGATGACACTAAATTTTCCATAATTTCAGAGTCACTTCAAAGTCCTCTAAATAAAATCCTGAACAAAATACATGCTAAATAAACTCAGCTACTTCCAGAGCTTTACAATAAGACTAATTAATAAGGGCACATGCAAGAAGTCTGAAAGGCTTTACTTATACATTACCTGAGACAGGTATTTGGGTATGAGGTCTGAAAGAAGCTCCTCGGTTGCTTTACTGACTTCTGATGGCTTCAGAATGGCACAGTTGCCTAAACAAAGAACATACAAATAGGTCCAAATATTTATTCATGTGTTTTTGTTAGCATAATGGCAATATGGGAATATACAGACTTGGGAAAAAAAAAACACTTTTCCTTTTTTTTCTGTTGTGTACAATTTGTGGCTGTTTTTGTTTGTGTGTGTATGTAAAATGCACAGGTTGCTATACTTTGATGAATTATTCCAGTGTAAGCTGGAAATGCCTCCATATGTGTTGTGAGTGCAGTTGTGTGTGAGTGTGTATGTGTTGCGAGTGCAGTTGTGTTGTTAGAGCAACTTTTCTATGGTCTGTATTCCAGCAGCTTCACTCCTGATTCAGGATGAAACAGAGTCTCACACACACACACACACACACACACACACACTCGTATCATATATATGATGCAGCCTCGTATTTTTGGATGACAGGTCCTGCTGTTAATTCCGACACCAGTTCTGAACACTTTTCAACACTTCCCTTTTCTTTCCTGATTTCTTCTTCTGAATTTATGTGTTGAGATTTCTTGATTCTGCTGAGCTCTAATTTTGGCTCAGATAAATAAATGTTCTCCAGCCGGTGTTTTTAAACACATACCTCACTGACTTCTGACAAAATCAAGTCCCAGAACCAGTAGAATTTTCAAATTCTTCACATTAAAAAAAACTCATTTGAGTGTGGATGTTTAAATACGTCCTGTTCCCCCATCATACCCACTTTACTCTAATAGAATGCCCAGTTTTGAGTGGTTTTCATTAAAGATGGTAAATAAGAGACAGAGGTGCGTGTCTGTGATACTATTTTACAGTTCCAGACACTGTATTACATCTCATTTATTTTCAGGTTTTTAGAACAGGACTGAGTTTGGCCCACCTGCTGCAATAGCACCAATGAGAGGAGCCAAAATGAGCTGGAGAGGATAATTCCATGCTCCGATGATCAAAACCACCCCTAACGGCTCTCTGCGCACAAAACAGTCATCCAGCTTTGTTGCCTAAAAGAAAAACAAAACCAAAAAAATGAGTAGGAGAGGAAAAAAGAGGGAAAAGAACACCATTTCTGTTTTGTAATATGCTAACATTGCAACATCGCCAGCTTAGTCACACCATTTCGCAATAGGCTTCACACAGTCATATGAAACAGTCATTAGGGAACAAGGATTCTATTGTGATTTTTGAAGATGTGTTATTTGATATACTGGGAAAATCTAATAAACCTGTCATCATTGATGAAAGAGGTGGTTTCACTAGAAAGGACTTCCCAGCACCTTCTTGCAGACAACAAAACCAATGGATTTTCAGCTTAATACACTTTAAAAAGTATATAAACACTTTAAATGTATATAAAAAAACACAGATACTTGTGTTTTGACACTATTTTTAACCTTGAATATCTTGTTTAAACATATCTTACCAAGTTCTTCCCCACATAGCTGGGCTGAATCCAGCTGTGCAGGTTATTGATGGCAAAGCAAACATCATTGACCACCAGATCGATTTCAGACAGGACGGCCTCAAACTTGGGCTTCGAGAGAAAGAAATAAAGAAAGCAGGATTACAAGCTGATCAAAGTATAAAACACAATGATAATCCTACCATGCTGATTTACAATCGTCTTAATAAGTGTGCTCACACAGTGCTGATGTGTAAACAGTCATTTATTTGGTTCAGTGCAAAACTGACACTGAATAAGCACTTAATAAACTTTTACCTGTTTTTGATAGCCTCAAAAAAGCTGATAATAATAATATCTAATATGCTTAACATGGCTTAATGCCTGAATACAATGACCCTGAATCACAAATGCTGTCTACAGTGAAAGGGTTTAACCTGAGCTCTAATAATAAAGTACAAAGTTTAACATTAACTTTTCAATTGCCATTAAGACCCTTTATAAGTAAAGCAGCAATGTACTGGAATAACAACCACTGAGGACCACATTTTACCTGAAACCACACTACTGAGTACTTACTGTTAGTATTCAAGGGGAGCAGTAAGCTGAGAGAAAGATTGTGTTCTTACGTTCCTATTGGTCGCTGAAAAAAATGCTTAATTAAAATGAATGAAATTAATTTTATGTAGGTTCACACCGTTTCAAAACAAAGCTCCATGCAGTCCATATATGACAATTAATCTGGGAAATCTGATGTCACAAAACCAAGCAAACTGACATGCACCCGTCTATTCACCTTGCAGCAGGCTAGTCCTAATAGGTCACACTTAAAGAATAGGTTTGTGTTAAAGTGTTTGTGAATATGACACAAAACACTGCAAACATTTAGAGTAGAGCTCATTTATATACGTCTGTCTTCAAGGGAGAGTTTCAGCCTGAAGGATGAAGACCTTTTTGCACATAACACCATGTAAATCATTCGTTCTGGGGAAAACACGAAACTTTATAGAATATGGCCTCCTTTTAAAATATGTTAAAGTTCCTATTCTTATGTTGATTTAAAATGATGCAGTAAATTATCTTCACTAGTGCATACCTTGGCTAGGTCTTTGTGTAATGCCTCCAAAATCTGTGGCTCATTGTCCTCCAGCAGGGCCAGCAGAGCCTTCAGCTGGGTCAGACGGAACTGGAGGGGAATGGTCACACCTGACCTGAAAACAGTCCGAAGTCTCTCAATCACTTGCTTCTGGCTTTCCATTTTCAATACACCTGTGAGGAAGAGCGACACGGATTTAAACAGAATTCTAGTTGATATTCTTCAAATGAGACACTCCATGTTTTTGTCTGTAGTGCAAGCTTTCAACACAAGGTGGTGTGCGTGTCGGTTAAAAAGCAGACTTTTTAGGGTTATAATGTAGTTACAGTCACTCAGCTAAATTCAAGGTTGCCAGAGAGGGTTCTTTGTGTGAAGAACAATTTCTGAATCCTCAAAAACCTCCCACGGTCTCTAATAGAATCATTTTTTATAGATGTAAAATTTGATAAATCCCTTCCCAAAACGATAGTGTTACTTCCCCAGAAGTATGAAAGTGAGTGCTTTTAATGTTAAGGTCATGAACTGTTGATTCCAAGTTTCTTTTCTAGGTTTTATTGTGCTAGTCATAATGTGTTACTCCGATGTCTTACTTTGGCGTTTTTGCTTTTTATTTTATACCAAAAGGATCCAAAAGCAGATCGGAGGTTGACGAGGTTCTCCTGCAGCTTTCTGACCTGATTTGGGTTCTCTCTCACAAGTGGTGCTTTATCTTTCGTGATTTCACCGAAATAACAATACTTTTATCAGGTTAATGGCCACCACACCTTTATTCAGATCTGCATTTACAGAAAATCTGCCGTTTCAAGCCTGTATTTTCTGAACACCACAAAAACAGCCAAATTTGAATGGACAGCAGGTTACACCCTTAATGTACCACCCTGAGCCATATAAGCAAATCAGTCTTCGAATACATCTGTCGTGTTAAGTTAGAAGTGGCACAACAAAGACAAATGAACAACTAAAAAACACAAATATTAACAGCTGGTGGGTTATTTACATCCAGACAGCGAGGCTAGCTGTTGGTGCCGCATCAAGAAAACAAAACAGCACTTTCGGCGTACACTCATTCAGACAAAACGTTCAAAACTCTTACCTATTTAAGTATTTTAAGACGTCTTTTTTTTTTTTACTTCTGCTATCCCATTTGCTTCAGTCCAGTGTCTGGGACTGGAGGCAGAGTAGTTCCGGGTGCTGGGTGAAGCGATAAATCAAGTTGTACAGGTTTTGGCGACATTTGTGAGGTTTTTCAGTCTACCTGTATAACTTGTTGTTTACACATAATATATGTTTTTTTTTTTTCCTTTTCCAAACACGTGTGACTTGAGGAACAGGAACTGAGCGAAACGGCAAGAAAGTGAACATGTAAACAAAAACAAACAAACACATCTAAACACAATGGACTGAGAAAGGAGACTCTTGTGTGAAGTATTTCTCTCGTGGGTAAAAATCAAGTTTTGGGGCGAAATATTACAATGCAGTGTGAAATTTGTCTGGTTCATCATAATTTTGGTGCATTATTACTGCTTTTGTTAATGTCTGCTGCCACTATTTATAGTTTTCCTAAGCAGTTGTTTACAAAAGTCGATGAAAGACAACAGCCAAGAAACCAGCTTGAAACCCGTCTCCCTGACAGCACGAATGAACTTTAGAGCACAAATTCAGGAGAAGGTGTTAATGCTGTCTTTTAATTTTTGTAAATGATAAAATTCTGAGCATCCCTCCGTGGTTCCCCTGTGAAAGACGTTTACAGTGGTGGTGAATGGAACCAGATGTCTTGAGTGTTTGAGTTTTTGATGTAATATTTTTTTATATTAGCTTTTATATAATGTTTTGGTCTACGTCATTTTAGTCCTTTGTTAATGGAGTTGAGTAAAACATTTTCTTCATTTGTGTTGTTTCTTTTCACATCATTTGTTAAGTTAACCTTAGAAATTCTAAAAAAAACCCAAAAGGTTGGAAATCAGTACATTACCTTAATTATCATTATAAGTATGAATGTTTAGAGAAAGTTTTGCACCTATAATGTTGATATGTTACTTAGCTGGTGTCAGAAGAAACTGACATACTGTCAAACATACAAATGTATTGTTTATATTTTATTATTTCTAATATTAATATTTTTAATGCATAGTTGGCTTCTGTTAAATAGTTTACCTGGCATTATCTTAATTTTTGGAGAGAGTTTTGTGCCAGTAGTCATGATACATCAGTGTGACCAGATGTGACTTGTGTAAATTTAAAAAATGGAACATTGCGCTACTGTATATATTTATATTCAAGAAAGTGTGTATACTTCAGAACGCTATTTAACTGGGCAGAAGCCCATTATTCATTAAAAAATACAAATTATAGAAATATTAAAATAACAACACAACACTGTGTTCTTCCGACCAACATAGTAATTTTACTGTATTTTTATATAGTATTTGTTTTATATATTGTAATGTCTTAAACTTATATATTTTTAAATATTGTAATGTCTTACACATACTACTAAAATGAATAGTTTGAAACAATTTTCAGTGACCTAAGACCTTCTACACAGTGCTGCTTGTTCTTCCATTTTTTTTAATTATGTAAATCTGTTATCTATTTTATGCTTATCTGTTGATCTTCTGCAGATTTGTATGCCTTTAAGACACCTCCTTATCATAATTCACTGATTCACATGCACAGCTGGAACTAATTTGATTAACAGAGTGAAGGTTTAATGCTCAAGAGACCCTCAGATGTTCATGCAAGTGTTTCGGGGCATGGCTTCAGGCTCGGCTGAGTTCTAAAAGATCAAGAATAGATCGGAAAGCGCGAGCAGGGACTTCACCCAGGAACATTTGCATTCGGACTGAAATCTCTGTTTTCAGAAAGCCAGAGACTCATTTGCACAGAACACCTGCTGTCAGGCTGCCACTTCGGTCCAATTTCACTGACAGTTATCATTCACTTCATTTTTCTTATTGGTCACTAGGTACTTTTTTATTCAGTAAACAAGGATGCTGACATTACACGTATTCTCTTGTTGGTTTTCTTACACATTTTTGCAGCGTTTATAGAACATTATTTCGTTTAACACACAGCTATGGAAAAATTAAGGAGAGCATACTTTTTTATGGTTATTGCTATTGTAACGTGTGGGAGTGTATATGTGTAAAATGTCACTATTGTTTTATACACTTGCATCAAAATTCCAATCAAAAACAAAAAAAAAAAATATACATATAAATCATTTATCATACCTTGGAAATGTTAAACTACACTCGTAGGGATGTTAAGAGCAGAGTGTGTGCTTGTGTTTCATCCAATCAGAAACTGAATCAGGAGTGCTGGAGGCATTTCTTTTTTACATAGCTCACACTGCTGTAGCTCAGAAAAGAATAGCAACCTGTACATTTACACACAGACACATTTGTACAATGTTTTCAAACTACAGATGCATCCTAAAGCAGCCATTTCTAAACCGTAGTAGATCTACTACTGTTCTGCGGCCTGCCCAGACCTTTAATGTCCATTTCAATGTCCCATCACCCAAAATATATAAGACACATTACAGATGAAAAATAATAGGGTCAGGCTGGTGAGAGGAGTGCCAGCCTCACTTCAGATTAGGCTTGAATAAAGAATAAATCGACTTGTGATTCTAATGAGAGTCATGGGACAAACTCAGGAAGTCAAAATAAGAGTCCCGTGAACACGACACAAGCGCCATCACATCACATCTTTATAAGGCACCAATTTGAAATATATAAGTCATATTACTCAATTTTTCAACTAGATTTGCTGTCATTATATTGTAATTGTATAATCTTCCTGGAAAGCCCTTTGGACTACTAGCACATGATTGCTTTTTTTTCAATGACCATAAAGATATTTATTCATTCACTCCTTTAAGTAATTTTGTAATGATGTAACTTAATCAACAGTAAAAACAATCAAGTCAGATTGTGAACTGGTGCATATACAAATGTATTGGTATGTTGTAGTCAGAAGTAGGATGTATGACATGAGTTTTTATTTTTTGTAGGCATTCATTTTATTGAGTAAGTTACACATCTTTTCCATTGGCCCCTGGCCTAATCTATTTGCATACTGGTCATGTCTTTTTGTTTGATTTGTCTTGTCTTTTTTCTGTTAATTTCTGATTGTTGAGATGGGTTTGTACCAGTAATGATGATACATTAGTCAGTTAGCTACAGAAGAAGTGGACACCCTGACAAATGTACTGTTTTATATTTTATCATTTCTAATATCAGTGTTTTTAATTAAGAATGGGCCAGCCTCATACAAGATGGGCCAGCCTCGTATAAGGCTTAAATAAATATGAACAAACATGGACTTTTGATTCTAATGGGAGTCATGGGATAAACCAAGCTGGGGACTCAGGAAGTCAAACAAAGTTCACTAGTTCAGTTCAATAATATTGATGTTATTTTCTTAATTTCGAGAGGGTTTTGTGCCAGTGTGACCAGGCAGTGGCTCAATGTTCCATTAAAAAATAACCATTAAAAGACTGTCTATCTCTCAATGAAACAAATCACAGCCAAAAACAATAACAAAACCCCCCCCAAAAAAACAGATTGACGAATCGAATGATCTGAGAACTCCTTTCTCCTTCTCTCAACTTTCCAAACTTTCCAAACATTTCTTCCTTTCTTGACCTCCGTTTTAAAGCTCATCTGCTTTAATAGACTTTATTTTTATTACATATAGTAGATATTACAGTAGATATTATACAGCAAGTTGTTTCTAGTATTATCTTTGCTTTCACTTAATATATTTATTATTATTAACATCTTATAATGATGATGATTATGATTTTAGTTACTATTATTATGGCAGTATTACTGTTACCACTTAGGATTATTTCGCATTATTGTTAGCAAAATGATTGTGTGAAAATGATTTCCATAATTCAACAGAGTTGTGTTTAATACAACACACACACACACACACACACACACACACACACACACACACACACACACACACACACACACACACACAC
>JBBPDC010049810.1:0-11440 GCA_037974485.1 Hemigrammopetersius urotaenia
TGTGAACAATGTTTGAGAGAAATGGTAATATTGTGTATCTGGAATGAATTTTAGATCTTTAAGTCCATCTCATGAAACATCGGAGCAGAAACAAAGGTGTTGCGTTTATATTTTTGTTGAGTGTATATATGTATATATAGGTTTATATACACACAAATACCACAATACACACAAATATCCATATTTATAGATGTTTTAGATTACATGTATAAGGTACATTTTACTGTCGTGTGGTATAGTGTTTGCTCTATTGTTTTTGCTGTTCTTACTTTGTTCTGCCATAATAATGCAAATTTCCCACTTGTGGGACTAATAAAGGTTTATCTTATCTTATCTCGCATATTATTACAGTAATGAGCAATTATTAGCAGGCAATATGGCCAGAAATGTAGGTCATGGTATAATGACCATTTTAGACCATTTTTCACAGTATAGTGTATTTATGTATTATATCTGAGACATTTAAGCACAATCAAATGTAACCATTAAAGTAAATACATTTTTTTATTGTGAAAAATAAATGGAACAATATAGAAAGTGAGTTAAAAAAAAGTGAGTTAACACATTATCAAGTTCAAATTTTCGTTTGCTGTTAACAACCAAAGTTTTTTTTCCCCCAGTTGTGTAGAAGTGCAAGGAGAAATGGGCTTGTGTCCATGCTAGGCAAATGTCTAACTCCAATCTCCATTATTATCTCTAAACTGGACCTGAGGCTGCAGTTTATCTTGTGCTTTGCACAATAGTTTAGAAGGGACTGCTTTGTTTTCATACTGGCTCTGCCCTTTAGCTGAACTGTTAATTCTTTGCACTCTTTGTATGTTGCATTCTCTGTACCACTTTCAATCCTGACCAAGCTTCAAAAGCATACCCAAATGTTTTCCAACCTAATCTCTATCTGCTGTTACTGGATTGTATTGTCTGATCTGGATTTGCCTGTTTCCCTGCTAAGAAAATTCAAAAAACCCTGAAAATTCTAAAAAATTTTAGCGTTTATACATAGAACAAATAAATGCTATTCAATAAAAGCTGTCTTTGAATTCGAAAACTACAAGTGCACAGTCTACTATAGCAACAAGCTAGATTTTTATATAATAGATTTTTAGGGTAGTAATTCGAACAAGCGTTTGGAATCTACTTTGGAAACATTATTAAGTAAGAGCTAGCATGTTTTTTAAAAATATGTAAAAAAACTGAGTCACAGTACTGACCGGCTTGCATGTGATGGGCGGACATTCAACAGTAGAGCAGTGTGTTTGTCCATTCTGGCAGACACACTTGGTACAAGGACTAGGGGTCCATTCTTCTCCATCCCTGTGCTCCTCTCTCTCCCACGAGCATGATGCTGTGGAGAAGCCACGCATTAGTGAGTGTGTGGACGTGAGAAAAAGAGCGGAAGACAAAGTGCCATCCTTTTTAAAGTTTAGACATATCAGAATGAATATATGTCATTGATAACATGAAACATTTAATAGGATAGTCTTTATTGTGCCCAAACAACCAATCAGCACAACAAATGCACACACAGATCAGTATACAAGTATAAAGAAATAAGGAAATATATAGAGCAGATCGTTTTATGGCTGCAATGCGAGATGTAAAGACTTCTGAATAAAAATTCATTAAAAAAGTGAATTTAACTGACAGCTGAGACAGTGATTCAGTGGTTGAAACTGTTCTGCTGTTCTGGAGTCGAGCAAGGACAGAGCACAGTAGCTTAATCCCTCTCAGGAGGCTTCGGCAAGGGAAGCTCTGAAAGCTCCGAGACAGTTAAAGCTACAAGTGCAAAGAGGCTTTACACACTCCAGTGTTTAAACTCTGACGAAGAACACATGTATTATACAACCTCTGAGACAACCAACATAAAAAGACACCATTACTTGTTTGCCACAGTGAGGGGATGACGCCACCGCCTTACTTCAATCTTCGCCCAATTTCTCTCCATTTTTCTCCTCAATTTAAAAATGTAATTTTATTTTAGTTAAACTTTCAAAAAGATGTATTGTCCTTAGCACAATTATAGTATAAATAATATTATTTTAGTAATTCTAAACTAACTAAACTTATTGGTCTTATGTTAATATTAGACTACATGTAGCCCCTGTGATTACGTCACTTCCTTTGATTTGCTTTAAGCTATGTTACGCTACAATTAATTTTGTGGCATTTTAGATGGAGTTACAGAATTAGATTCAACCTTCGAAACCCAATTCAGAGGATTGTACTTCATACTGGATCGGTGTTATCTCAGCTGGATATGCGCTTTTGACAGTCAACACACTCTATAATAATAGAGTATATACAAAAAAACAATGCAGTGAAATCTAAAGTTTCTTTGGTTTTGAAACAAGTTAATATCATGTTTAGAGGAGAACAGTTAGAAGAACACAGATTTGCTCATAAATTCACAGTAACAAAAAACAGCTAATCCTCAGGGATACAGGACGGTTGGAAGACAGTATCATAAAAGTGAATTATGACTGCTCCTCGTTTTTTCTCAGATGTCATATGAAGACCTCAGGTTAAAAAATGCAAAAAATGTCGGATATGGGCTCTTCAAGTACACTATGTGGACAAAAGTATTGGGACGAACCTGTTTATCAGGGTTTGGGCTAGGCAACTAACGATTCAATCTTAATGCTTCAGCAGACCAAGACATTTTGGAGAACGTCATTCTTCCAACTTTGTGGCCGCAGTTTGGAGAAGAACCTTTCCTATTCCAGTATGACTGTGTCCCAGTGCACAAAGCGAGCTCCATAAAGACATGGCTGGATGAGTTCAGTGTGGAAGAACTAGACTGGCCCCACAGAGCCTGGACCTCAACCCCATCCAATGCCTTTGGAAGGAACTGGAATGGAGATTGTGAGTCAGGCTTTCGCCTCCAGTCAGTGTCTGTCCTCATAAATGCTCTACAAAATGAATGAGCTCAAAATCATCACAGAAACTCATGTGGAAAGGCTTCCAAGAAGAGAGGAAGCTGTTATTGCTGCAAAGGGGGAATCAATTTGAATGCAATGTCATTAAATTCCCGGTTGGTAATATTTTTGTCCATATAGTGTATTCTGACATGGCTGTGAACACCCTAGTTTAACTTATTTTGGTTTGGTAGAAGGTGTAATTCATGTCTTTGAAATAGTAGCATAGCAGGACACCGTCATGAAGAACATGCATTATACATTGTCTGAGAAATCCAACCAAGCTGAACAATGTTAACATCATAAAGACGTATGCATGAGAGAGCAGGATCTGTGCGTGAACATCATAGAACATATATGAGTGATGAAAAAGCAATGATCCGGACAGATGTGTAGTACACGTGTTGTAACATAAGTGAATCAAAGCGTGTCCTTGTAAATGGGGTAAATGTGAACTTGTCGAAGCACTGTAAAAATTTGATGGCAAACATGGTGCTGTGATTTGGCCTTGTAAATGCTTTCAGACAAGCAGGGCAGATGGAGCCCCTCGGGGACAGCATACATAGTGAACCTCAAGATACAGCTGAGCGAAAAGTCCGATTTATAAATTAACCAGTTCTCTCCATACCTCAGAAGAAGCTGAGCAGCCATGACGTGTGGTTTTTGAAGTTTTGCTTCCTTACTTCTGCACTGGAGCAACGAGGCTAATGTAGCTAGCAATGGACGCTCACATACAAGGGCTAAATAGGGCTGCAGGCTCCCAGAGCAGAGTGCCAGTACCTTCGGTTTGTACTGTAATTTAAGCTCTGGCACTGTATTTTAATGCAAGTGTAAATGATTTCTTACAGAAGTATGAAATTCCTTCACAGTGTTTTAGGGCTGCACGATATTAGGAAAACATGCGATATGTGATAATGTTGTTGAGTGTTGCGATGGCGATATCACATGCGATAAGCAAAAACGTAGCCTTTATAGTGTTCATGTTTTTCTGATTTGGATTTGCTGGTGATATACACTCCAGACGCTGATTAGTCTATGCATAAAAAATGAAATGCAATACTTACATTCCAACATGTTTTTTTGTTTTTTTTTACTTAAACAGAGCATTTAATGCCTCCCATAAAACAATTGAACCATGGAACATTGTTGAAAAAATTTTACATCTTAAATAAATGTAAACATAATTTAAATTATAGTAAGTTGTTAGCCAGAAAAAAATAGCCAAAGGAACAATCTATAACAGCAGCACAGAAGATGAAGAAAACTGCTCAGTGATTTATTTGCCCTCTTCTCTGTGGCACTGGGTGAAGAGTTTTGTAAAAACACCATTTATTGCAGTTCAGTCAGTCTTTCGTGATATGTATATTGCACAATGACGGTAAATTTGCAATATATTGTGCAGCCCTATAGTGTATCAATATTTCATGTGACAAGCTATGCTAACAGATCCCACTTCTGCCCCCTCAGCACCCCTGCACACTGAAGTGGGACGCTTTCATCTTACACTTCGACTTTCAGTCATGTAAGTACTTACTGAATCCTACATGCTGTTTCACAAAGACTTGTTAATCCACCATAGAGAACAGTTCAAATTTGTTGTTTGTTGTATTTGAAACCTTATAGCTTCTACAGCCATACAAACACAGTTTAAACTTAACAGGGCTACTGGACCATAACATACAGATGCTTTAATCATGTAAAGTGTTCCATTGTCACGTTTTAAGCATATTTTCCAAAGTTTAAAAAATAATTCATTATTTTTGGTGGTGAAAGAAGGGTTTTAAGTGCATTCTGAACAGATGTACACAACTGTGAAAGTCATCTTGGTTTTCTTAGTTTTGTACATTTATACAAATGACTAAAAACACAGCACCTACAGTTCAGATGTTCTTTAGAGTTAGATAAAAGTGTTGAGACCAAGTTTTTGCTCAACAATAATTTTTTATTGCTGAAATCATAGTTTTTTTTTTTGGCACACAAAAGCATGTTGGTGTTTTGGGGGTTTGAAGGTTATTTTATTGAGTCATTTAATTTGTCTTCTACTGTTATTACAAGCAACTTGGGTTTTCTGCAACTATTTATTCTGTTAAACACAAAATATTTCCAAAGCATTATGTTTTAGAGGTGACTAGCTGAGCTTGCATAACAAGGATACAGTCACAACACAAAGTTACTACACAAAGTCACAACACAAAGTTACTACACAAAGTCGCAACACAAAGTTGCTGAATCTACTCAAAGTCTGAGCAGTTTAATAGCACTAATCAAAGTTAGACTTTAGGAGGGAAGGCTTTAGGAGTTTTCAGTAGTGTATCCAAACCTGACTGGATGGCACTGAACACTTGGCAGTAAAGTGCTGCACAGAGGGGAACCGTTTCACAGGTTTTGAGGATAAACTGTGAACAGGAGGCAACTGCACCAAGCATATAGTTAAAAAAATCCCACTATTGTCCTCTTTAAAGACTGTCAAGCGTACAGAGGCAACTCTACAGTCTACAACCACATGCCATGCTTTCATCATTTGTAAAAAAACACAGTATCTCATGCCGTGTCAGACCAAAAAAGTAAGTCTTTTTGAAATTACTATTTGAGATAAGCTTAAGGCACATATGCAGTAGACCTCATTCTAATTTGTGGGAAATAAGCTTTCATTTGCTACATTCTAAATGTTTTTATGAAGAGCATTGACCAGTTGTTCAATGGACAGCTGGCCCTGAGATTCTGGAGGCCTCTATAAAGTTTAAAAACGCATAATCGTGGATTACCTAATAAATAAAAACCGAGCTGTTGCTGAGATCATGCCATTAAATTTAATTTAGTGTTACTCTCAGTACTTTTGGAACTAGTTTTAGGCTTTTGGAGGTAGTGTGTGAACTCTTTGGAGGCCTTCAAAATGAATAATTCCAAAGATCTTTTAACAGAGGAGACACATAGTATTCATGCTTCTAAGAAAGCAATATTTCATGTTTCCCAAGCAGTAAAATCCTTTCTCCCTTTAAACAGATCTAGCTGTCTTACTCAGTTTATTAACTTTATCAAACGGAGCAGCTTTATAGGAGTCATTTTAACTGTAGTGTTTTAACTGTGTGCTTGGAAGGTCATACTTCACTCTTACCTCCATTTCGGGCACACTTAGGGCAGCACTCTCCGGCTGGGATGTAAGGGCTCTGACCGCTCCCACAGCTGAGCTGAGGGCACGCAGGAGGGACGCAGGTCACTTTCCCCAGAGAACATGTACACACTGAACACTTGGACTCACTCCACTGGCTGTTATGCTGGAGAGGGAGGGACAGTGAGAAGCGAGAGGTTAGGAGGTTGTGGGAGAGTGGCTGTTTGCTTATACAGAATGGTGGCATCACCAGTAGCTCAGACAACCGCTTCTGAATCTCATTAAGCTTTTGTATTAATATAAAGGCTATATATATAAATATATATATATATATATATATATATATATATACACATGTGTGTGTGTGTGTGTGTGTGTGTGTGTGTGTGTGTGTGTGTGCGCGTGTGTGTGTGTAGCACAGAGATATTATAAACTAGCAAAAAGTTATTAGACATTTACTAAGGGTGTAACAATTTTACAATGTATTCAGAAATAGACTTTCAAACAGTATTTCAAAATTCAAAACTGCAACGGCAATATTCCCCTGAGACTTTTCCGAGGGTTCTCTTTTGCTATATTTAAGGAAAGCCATGCATAGTGCACACAATTAACATATAAACACAAAGCACATATTCAGGCACTGCTTATTGCTACTGTATTGACAAATATATCAACAAGGAGATTTAATGGTATAATGGTACTTTGTTACTAATGGTATACAAGACGTTAGTTAGGAAATCAGCACTTCGTTTTCTTTATTAGTTAACTTTTCATAGAAATAATGGCAAGAGAAAAACATTTTCTCAACCTTTAATGTACGTTAATGTCACAATATTAAAGACCTCTGCTGATTCCTATGCTGTAAAAAGTGACCATATTTCAACACATATTTTGAAAACCTACACTATAGCTCAAGATGACAAGATAAGGTGCAGGGGCAAAAAACCTGTTATGGGAAACAAATAGTTGGTTCTAAAAACTCCCTTGGCTTTCAGTTCAAACTACTTGGCACAGTTTGAAAGTTTGCATGAACAAGTTAATTACGGAATAAGGCCCCTCTGCCAACACAGTCGGCTCCCCTAAGCAAATGCCACTCGATCTGAAAGCTGCACCCTCAGAATTTTAAACAGAGAGCCGAATGGCTTGTCGGGGGACGACTTCCACAAACAAGAGTTTCCCTGTGTCGGGGATGAGAGGGACGCTAACAAGAACGCAATTGTGCATCAACCAGGGCAATCAAGCTCTCAACACTCCAGAAGTAGCAGGATGTGCCAGGAGGCAAAGCTGGCACCCCCGGTCTCTTTCACTGGGCCTTGTGGACTTTGTCCACAGGAGTGTCACTTACCCCATGTACTGCCCCCCTGTGCTGGCAGGAGCCGGTCGGCTGTGAGAAACACTCTGGACAGCATTTGTTGGGTGGGATTCTCAAGCGCTCGCCCTGGGAATGCATCCAAACAGCTAAGTTAGCCTGCTAGCATTAGCTTTAGTTGAACTGCTAATTGTCCAAATTAGATATTGATGAATAAGCAAAAGAAGACCATAAGACAGATCAGCTAATTGCTTTCATGCTCACAGAAGAAAAAAAAGAGCTAATTAAGGGCTGATAATGCAGGGATGGGCCTGCGCTTTGATGGGTTTGAGTTTTATTGCAGCTTAAATGGAAGCCGTTGGAAAAGTTGCCAGAAGAATTGACTGTTAACTTCGATCACTTGGTGCAGGAAAGAACAAAAAAAAAAAAACAGGAAATAAATGTATCGCCTGAGGAAAAAGCAGCAAGGCTATAATGAACCTGCATCCCATCTCTAGGAATGACAATGAAAACTTTCAGGCTCCTGCATTCATTTATCTTTTGGTCATCTTTCATCCATACACACTGCTGTCAAGCCAATACTGCCATGTGTTTATTCATCATTCAGACTCATCCAACCATCCATCCATCCATCCATCTACTTATTCAGCCATCCATCAATTGATCGTCCTTCCGTCCATTAATCCATACAGCAATTTACTTTTATAACTCAGTACAAAAGCATCTGTCTTACCCTCTGAAAGTCACACAGAGGATTTTGGCAATGAGTGGCTTTGCAGATAACGACGTCCTTGTGGCAGGTGCAGTCTTGACACACTTCTGGTTTCCATGATGTGTTGTTCTGTAACAAGACAAAAGAATGTAATGAAGAAAGGCCCTTCAGCTGAAGTCAGTCGTTTCCTGTAAACATTTATAAAACTATATATAATAGTGCATGCAATATGTACAACCAATGTATCTGCATGATAATAGCTAAAACACAATCATTATTTAAATGTTTAAAATCATCACATTCATCAATAGAAAACACACTCTGCATAACTTTATGCACAGGATCTTTATGGCATTTAGCAGATGCTTTCATCCAAAGCGACTTCCATTCCCTATCTACAGGGGACAGTCTGGAGCAACTTGGGGTTAAGGGTCTTGCTCAGGAACCCAGTGGTGTTAAGCTGAAGGTAGGATTCGAATCCATGACCTCTTGGTCTAAAGGCAGTAGGCCACCACCACCCCTGCAAGACCTAATAAATTAAATCCTAATAACTGGCACAACTATAGACTATAGACACTTGAACAGAGAGTTTAATTTAAAATGTGATTTTCAGGCTACCACTGAAGATAGACAATATTCTGTAGGTAACCTGTGACATTTTGACACTCGAGAACTTTCTAGCCGTGGTTGTAGAGGACTCCCTACCCTAAGAGATTTTTTGTCTTCCTTAGTCTTGGCATATGTACTCTTGCCAAAGCATAAAAGTGTCCCCTTCGGGAGGTATAAACCTTTTTAAAATATCGAAACGGTGCCCAGACAAAGAGCCCTCATGTAAGTAGAATAGTTAAGGTTGGGAAAAAATGATATTACAATGTAGGCAATGAAAATCGAAGCAGGTGATAAATTAGAAATAGTGCTTGATATGAACACACTCCTAAACAGGTTTTCAGCTCACATAGGAGACAGTGAGAACACTGACTGTGGTGCTGTTCCGTGACTGCTCCTGAGCCAAATCTTTATAAGTGATGTTTCTGATCAGAAACTCCCTGGTATCGGTCTTTTATAGACTATGAACCAGTTAAAATAATAACATCGAGAAAACTTGCTGTGTTAGGTTAGCCTTAGAGATCCATTGCTAAACTAATGAAGCAAAAGCTGGTCTGACTAATTAGATCTGGTGCATCTAATTAGAGAGACACAATGATGTCACTTGTCTTCATATCGCAAAACAACAAATTATATTTATAACCCCCTGGTTTGTATTGATGCTCGAGGCATCAGACATTATGCTGAACTTTGTGTGGTGTACCAATTTTCATGTAGAACCAAAGCTATTGTAACTTTAAAAATATAATAGTGATAATAATAATAATAATAATAATAATAATAATGAGTACTGAAGCTTAAAAACGTCTTTACATACAAATGCCCATAAAAATGCCCAAATGTCTTTTTTAGGCCTTAGAAACAAACAGAAAAACACAAGAGCTTTGAACCTGAGAGAATTTTTAGGATAGACTCCGCCCACAAGTGGGTGAGAAAAACCAGCTGAGGGAGGAGGGCCGGAGAGCGGTGGCGCGCCAATTGAAAGAGCAACAAGCAGCGAGACTGTAGGAGATCAAACACTGGTTTGATACTGTTTTACATTCTCAGTTCTAAGGGTTACAATGGGTTCTGGAGTCTCTCCCAAGGGTAAAAGGGCATAAAGTGGAGAAAAACCCTGGACAGGTTGCCAGTCCAACACATTCACAGTGAGGAGCAATATAATGTCTCCAGTTTATCTGACTTGCATGTCTGGACTGTGGGAGGAAACCAGTGACACTGAGAACACAAAGCTCACACAGAAAGGAGCCTCTGCCACCTTAGCCAGGAACCAAATCCAGGATCTTGTTTTTGTGAGGAAACAACACCAGAAGATCCTGGCCCACCGTGCTGTCCCACAATTTTTTTTAGAGCTTTAGAAATAGTGAGAATACCAGTGATGGCCTCAGGGAAGCTTATCAAGGTGTATACAACAACAATAAAATACCTCCATGTGTCCTACCCCTAAGGATAGTCATTATAGCAAATGATACTGGATGATGAGAACAAGGTATCAGCTTTCCTCAAGAAGAGCCAAACGCAAAAGTCAGGAATAAGCAAATTATGAAACATCAACATGAGATGTAAGATAATTACAATGGCAAGTGATGGGAATTCATTTTTATCCTTGCACTTCTATTTACATTCAGCTGAAGGTCCTTACATTCAGTAATGAATAGCACAACCTGATTTACCACACACTTCAATAGCTGCAGCTGAATTCCCTAGATTCAAATATGTACATAATTTCCACATGAATGAAAAACATTACATCAGCAAAGATTTTCTTTATGTACATTTATTATTTAGACTAATTAAATAGTATATATGGAATAGGATTTATTTTATTCAAGTGGAAACAGTAGATTATTATTTAAATATAGAAAGCCCTCCAAAGAATGGGACTTGAATACCAGGCTATTTCCAGTTTTTTTGAAAATTGAGAATTACGTGAGAGCTTCAATGTCCTCTTACTGATCATAAAGCACTTCTGCTCGAGTTTCACTTCAGATATGACAGCTATCCTGCAATTCCGTTTTGACACTTTGAGTGAGGTGCTGACAGCCCACACGTTTCGGCACAGCACCTGCGGCACTTGGCACATACGTCTTAATGGAAATAGTTTTGAACGGCCGGCTCTGCAACCTTAGATTAAAGTCAATATGTTAGATAACTGTCCGGTGTGGTACCTTCGATCCTCACGGTGTCTAAAGAATCCAGGCTGTGGCAGAAGCAGGAACTGGAGCTGGAAATATCTGTCTGAACCTGATGGGACACGGCTATTAAATGTTCGGTGTGGGCATTATTTTTCAATACTAGATTCAAACGTCATGTTAAGGTTCTTCACAAACTGTACCCTTTAAAGCGTATGCCCTATATTCACCCAGATTTTCAGCTTTACTTCTTGGTAATCTGGTTAGTTTGGTTTTATTTGGGATAGTATTAACAGATTTGAACCAGCACACCGGAATCTGGGTTGGTACCATGAAGTCCAACATGATCCATGATGTCCACACAAGAAATGCCTGATTATTTTATTCAGAATAAACACTTTTGGACTCTTGATTAAAGTACTGATTAAATCTGTTAAAGACAGCTTAATTGTAGATTTAAGAATTTTGCTGTGATCCAGTTCAGACAGATTTGTTTTAGGGTATAAACAGGTTTTTTTAAGTGTAGTTCAGACACATTTTGTCAATTCAATTCAATTCAATTCAATTTTATTTATATAGCGCTTCAAACAATGGTCATTGTCACAAAGCAGCTTTACAAAATGAAATACATGTGAAATAAATGTGTGTGTGTGAATGTGTGTG
>JBBPDC010049819.1:0-11439 GCA_037974485.1 Hemigrammopetersius urotaenia
ACTGCATTTCGTTGCCTTGTACTTGTACATGTGTAATGACAATAAAGTTGAATCTAATCTAATCTAATCTAATCTAAAAATTTAGGCCAGTTTTCAGTGTGAGCGCACTATGCCCTAAAATAACGCACTAAAAGTGTGCAAGTGCGCGATTTCGGACACACTCCAAATATGTCTTGGTCAGTCGACAACATATGGAGCAAGAAAATTGTATTCATTGAAACATAAGCGAGCATGTAAACCAAAGAGTTGATAGTGTGTAAGACGATAGTGTGGTGCACTGATGGGTGGTCCCAAAAAGGGTGGAGCAAAGGTTAATTTTACACTGATATGGATTTGGTTGAATCAATCCATTCAGACGGGAGCTGACTAGTGAAGAGTAAAATGTAAATACTTTTGAAGGTTTTTTTCCTTTGGAAATGTAAATGGGTCAAAGTAATTATGTAAAAATTCGCCACTCCCGTAATTTATTTATGTGTGGTGTATGTATCTCTAATGTAAATTTTACAAAGACACAGCAAATTTAAGCCCCAATTAAAAGCCCAATGTTGTCTGTAAGCTTCTTTGAGAAAAGAGTAACAGATCCAGATCCCTCCAGGAAAACCTCTCCATCCCCTTCAGTCCTTCATTTAATGAGCTCTTTCTCTGAGGACCTGAGAAGCCCATTACTGGAATAAAGCTTTTCCATACAAGGAGTGAGAGATTACACTGTGCTGGATAAGTCACTCATATTAATGAGACATCTGAATTTTCTTAAAGCTTCCTATGAATTATGAGCAAGTGGAGAGCTGAGACGTGGTCCCACTGCTTAAAGGGCCGGTATCGTAAAAGAAAACTAACTCCTTGTTTTTTCTAATAAAAGAGTCTGATGTGGTAAAGAAACGCTGTAAAAGGTTCAAAATGTACCATTTATTGGGAAATCCATATGTGCCATAAATACACATTTAGATGAGAAAACCTATCTGCCTATCTACAGTTAGTCCATGTTTTCTATTCACAGTATCAGTCTTAAGGACACAGCCTGTTTAACTGTTAGGGATGCCAAAATGCCAAAATGAGAGGAAAAACGTGAGACGAGATTCAGATATGAGGCCTTTAAATGAAAGTCTTTAGGACTTCAGTCCTAAAATATTGACTCACTCATTTAAATATGTGATTTTAATTTATATTTCAATTTAATTAAACTTGCTTTATCCTTGTTGTGCGAGGCTCCAGCCTCACCTCCAATGTTCTAATGTTTCTGAGGGCATGTCTAACTGTGAAATACGTCTTCTCCATTTATGACGATGCTTTGTGATTTATGGACTAGGTAAACACCACATGATGTTTTCAGATCTTTAACACCTGACCCTGAGCATTTTATCGCTGTTCAGCTGTATGGAGAGCATGCTGTAAATCATGTGAAGGCCACACTCACACACACACACACACACAGAAATATGATGAGCATATACAGCAAGGTATTGATCTGTGTCTCTTGACCTGTTACCTGTAGTTACAATCTGAGACAGACACTGTTGCTTAAAGAGTTTATACTGGGCAAAACGACATAGTGTCTGCTTTTTAAAAATACTGTTTGAAGAAGTGTGTCAAAGTAATTAAAGTGTACAGTTCACTCCTCAGTGCTTATCTTCTCAGTATAGTCCATTTTTGGAAACTAAGCTGAAAATGGTTGGATTTGAAGTCAGGAGTGGTTATGATGTCATAACGAAAAAATGGAAAATATACATATAAAAACTGAAGTCGCTCTGTTGTTGGTTCTAATTGGTTTTCTCTTGTTAATGTAGTTAACAAATGCTTGTCCAGTGTGTTGTTTCAATTAAAGTGAGCTGTGTTTATTTGGTCAGTATAGTCTTAGTGAGTCATTAGATTAGAAGACTATATTATTATTTTACAGAACTTATGGAAACTGTTTTGTGTTGTTTTTCTTTCCTGGCTTACCTTCCCTGCATGTGTGTGTGTGTGTGTGTGTCTACTCCGTGGTCAGCTGCCTGGCCTTGTTATTGCTGGCTATAGGAATGAGTTATGATCCCAGCTGCTGAGTGCACAGCACAGTAAAACCTGAATTCAATTATGAAGATCTAACTTAAACCCTTTCCTCGTGCTGCTTGTGGAGCTTTCATCAATTGAACAGAGATCTAAGGTCAGTCAGTAATGCTAACGTTGCTAACGATAAATGAAAGTCAGTAGTCGCCAAGTAGCATCAGATAAATTATTACATTCTATTCATTTTATGTGTTAAATTATATTGTTGGAAACATTGGAATGTGTCGTTGAACTCTTTTAGTTGCTATTTTTTAAGAGTATATCAATTGTTTAATTTTATTTCCTTAATATTTATCGGTTCAAACCCTTTTTTGACGTCCTTCATGCCTTTTCTCCAGAACTGATGCCTGCAAATTCCAACTGGTTTCTCTAGTTGCAGGAAACCATGTGACAAAGTTTTTAAGTGAATTCAGCAATCTTTTTTTTACTGTAAGTACACTATGTGGACAAAAGTATTGGGACAACCTTTCTTGTTAGACCAATAAGAATATTAATGTCACTGTATTCAAATACATAGACTTTAACATGGAGTTGGTCCCCATTCATTCTGTAGAGCATTTATGAGGTCAGACATTAATGTTGGACGAGAAGGCCTCACTCACAATCTCTGTTCCAGTTCATCCCAAAGGTGTTGGATGGGGTTAATTTCAGGGCTCTGTGCAGCCAGTCAAGTTCCTCCACACTGAACTCATCCAACCATGTCTTTACGGAGCTTGCTTTGTGCTCTGGGGCACAGTCATGTGTTCTGTAAAGGATGGTGTTGTCCAAAATGTCTTGGTCTGCTGAAGCATTAAGATTGCCTTTCACTGGATATAAGGCGTTTAGCCCAAACCCTGAAAAACAGGTATGTCCCAATCCATGTAGTGTATATACTTTGGGGAAAAACGCAAGAAATACTGAATATGCACTTTTAAGTCTAGTGGGACCATAGGTCTAAAATGGATCTAAATGTATGCCTTTTATATCCTAAAGTATTTCCCTAATGTCATCAGAGAGGGTTTCTGAGCTGAGCATTTTCACTCTCTGATAAGTGGAGCTGGTGGTAACATGATATCTTTGGGTAATATGCAAAATTCAACTTAAATCGAATCAGAACTTTTTGAAGGGAGGCAGAAGTGATTTCATACATGATCTAATAGGTTAGAGGTCAAATGTGATTTCAAGTTGATCTTGAAACCTAGAGAGAATGCTCCTCCGTCTCGGCCTCTCTGCCTGCTTTTCTTTAACATAGAGGTGGGCGAGTTATCAATTTAATCGATAAATTAGAATTTACAGTTCAGGGCGATGAGCGGCAAAAGTGGATCTAATGCAACGCACCGTTCTACACGGGTACATTTTGACTCTTTTAATGAATTGGATCATAATGAGTCCCCGTGTTCCCAGTTCACGCGACATGGCAGCGCATGGCCAAAGTGGCATGTAATACAGGTAGACGAGGTTTTCTGATGAAAACACAATAAGACTCCATGACAAAAAAATACAAAAACATTTTACTGTCCGTGGTCAGTCTAATAATATTTTATGTCTTTGCCCAAATCAATGAACCAATTCATTCGTGACTGACAGCAGATTGAGTTTCGTTTGAAACAGTCCCCTGTACGAAAATATATACAAAAATATATACACAAACTACACAAGAAACGGCGTTAACGGTGTTAAAAAAATTAATCTATGCCCACCTCTAATTTTTTCCTTGTCTGTGTATGTCTAGAGGTTTGCTTGTATTACTTTATATTTATTCTCTTGATTTTCTCTTTTAGGCTGCGCTTACAGGGCTGATCCATGAAAGAAGCCATGCCAGTCCTCTCAGCAGGTGCAGGTAAACATGCTTTTAAATGCCAGGGTCTGGGATTAGACTGAAATTTTGAGATCTTTTTTTAAAATTTATTTAAACCAGAGAGAAAACAGGAGAACACTTTAGAAACTGGAAAAAATTAAACAAAGAAGTGCTGTAACAAATAAAATGACTAAGAAATGCTAGGAAATACTATGCAAACAAGTGCTATGATGAATACGCTGACGACGAGTACTGATTGAGTCTCAGTATTTTTACTGAAGTGTGTGTTCAGATGACTGACAGGTGGATTTGATCTGATTATCAGCCTGTGAACACCCTGTCACTCAAATGTCTTTAGAGATTCAAAATAGAAGCATTTTCAGGAATGGTCTCAGACTCACTGGCATAGATGCACTATTGCAAACACACCCACAGACACACACACACACGCACACACACACACACACACACACATTAATCTGTGTTCCTGTGTGAAGGGCTGCATGAGACGCTGGCCTTGCTGACCTCTCAGCTGCGTCCAGATGCCAATCACAAAGAGGACATGGTCTTTCTCAAAGACGTCTTCAGTGAGAAGAGCCTCGCCTACCTCATGAAGGTATGTGTGTGTGTGTGTGTATCTGATGAACATCCTGAACATTAAGGTATTAGATGATTATTGTTTTATTCCTTTTTACTAGCATACATAGGTCTGAGTATGTGTGTGTGTGAATATGTATGTTGCAAAATTATAAGAAAGTTATGTAAGCTATGACACAAGCTACAGATGATTGTTTTATTCATTCTGACAAGCGTGTGTGTATCTGTTCCAGATCCATGAGAAACTGCGTCAGTATGAGAGACAGAGTCCCACACCTGTGCTCCACAGCGCCTCCTCTCTGGCAGAGGATGTAAGTGACATTACAGTTATGTTCACACGATAGGACACACACTTGACTTTCAGTGCTGTTTGAACACAAAAATATAGTCCTTTCAAATCACAACTGACAAATTGCTCCTAAATGGGATATGAACAAAAGTATTGGGTAACACCTTTTTTTAGGGTTTGGGTTCGGCCCTTTACTTCCAGTGAAGGACAATCTCAGTGCTTCTGCAGACCAAGGCATTTGGACATTTTGGACAACGCCATGCTTCCAACCTTGTGGACACAGTTTGGAGAAGAACCTTTTCTATTCCAGCATGACTGTGCCCCAGTAGACAAAGCAACTCCATAAAGACATGATTGGATGAGTTTGGTGTGTAAGAACGCGACAGAGCCCTGACCTCAACCCCATCCAGCACCTTTGGAATGAACTGGAATGGAGATTGTGAGTCGGGTCTTCGTGTCCAACATCAGTGTCTGACCTCATAAATGCTCTACAGAATGAATGGGCACAAATTCCCACAGAAACACAGAAGTCTTGTGGAATACCTTCCAAGAAGAGTGGAAGCTGTTTGAGCTGCAAAGGGGGACAAACTCAATGTTAAAGTCTATGGATTTGAATGCAATGTCATTAAACTCACTGCTGGTGGAATGGTCAGGCATCCCAATAGTTTTGTCTATATAGTGTACATTCAGGTCAATGTTTTGCAAGCACAATGACAGCAGTCATATTAGACTTACAACATGATAGATGCCTCCTGCACACCCTAACACCAAAGGTTCCAAACGGTGAAGGTCAGGTCCAGTGATGTGACAAGTCTGACAGTAGTCTTCCTCACTCAGTGTGAGTGCGTTTGTGTTCATCAGTCCTCCTCTCTCTTTTTGACAGGTTGCTGAGGAGTTACAGAGTGGCCCCATGAGTGTGGAGGAGAAAGAGCTGCTCCACCTTCTGACATCACCCCACTTTCGGGTACACACACCTTCTGCTCTCCACAGGAACCACCACTGGATGTGTGTTGCAACTACAGCAGACAGGGCTGACCCTATAGTGTGCCACTATATAAAGGTCTTTCTGCTACAGTGTATAGTATAAATGCCAAAGGAGGGCAAATTATTAACCCCATTACTCAAAACTTACATTTTGAGAAGACACTGAAGATTCAGAGAAGGGATCTAAGTGCTAATTCAAATGCAAGCACTTGTATGTGTAAACGTGTTCGTTTGTCATACGTGAACACTCCACAGCACACAGTGTGAAATTCTTTCACAGCATTGAGCCCATTCACCAAGTGAAGCAGCGGGCAGCCAGGAACACAGAGCCCAGGGAACAGTGTGTGGGGATGGTATGTTTCTCAAGAGCACATCAGTGGTGTCACTAGCAGTCCTGGGATTCGAACCCACCCCTTCTGATCACAGGGGTAAATCCTTAACCACTAGGCCACCAGCTGCCCCATAGTGACCTAATGGCTGTGGAGTCCAAACCTCCGTTTTTCTCTCTTGTAACTGAATATTTTACTATATACAGAAAGAGAAACGCTTGTGTGACAAACATTTTTGGAAGCCTTGAGACCCCAGGGATAGAAATTAAGGAAGGGGTTGAAGAAAACAGATGAGATGGGGTGGTGAAGTTCAAAAATGGAAGATAGAGGCAGCGGTTTACAGGAATTGAGACTGAGAGCTTCAGGCCTGTTCCTCCTCTTTCATTTCCATAATTTCATAACTCAGTTTTAGTTAGGTAGGCCTTTCAGAGTAATGAAATAATTGAATTTGTCAAACATTTTTCTTACACCTGGACAGCCAAGCCAGTAACAGTGCCTCTTTTTCTCTTTCTCTCTCATTTCTGTCTCTCTCTCTCTAGGCGGTTCTCTCGGTTCATGACACCGTGGCCCAAAAGAACTTTGACCCGGTTCTGCCCCCTCTTCCTGACGACTTTGAGGACGAGCTGGAGGAAGAGTCGGTCAAAATCGTCCGTTTGGTGAAGAACAAAGAGCCTCTGGTGAGAATTGGAGAGAGTGAGAGAGACAGAGAGAGAGAGAGATAGAGGGGGGAGTGGGATGACAGGATTTTTTTAGCTATCAGATGCAATAAGGCCGCTTTGATTTATGCGCCTCAAGCTTCTGTCAGCATTTCAAAGATCCAGCGTGACTCATTTTTCCCTCATTTCCTCACGCATTTGATAAATATCAGGATTTTACAAATGACCTGATTTGCAATGAAATTTCTCATCTGCCTTTCTCTTTCTCTGTATGTCTGTGGTTCTGTCTTTGTCCTTCTTTCTTTGGCAATCTGGCCGGCTGTATGTGTGTGTGTGTGTGCGTATGTGTATGTGTGCTTTGTATTCTCAGGGTGCCACCATTCGTCGTGATGAGGCCACAGGAGCTGTCATTGTAGCGCGAGTTATGAAGGGTGGGGCCGCTGACAGAAGTGGTGAGTGGTAATTTGATCAAATTGTAATTTATAGTAATAGTTTATAGTAACATTTGGTGTCTAAAGAGACTGTAAGTTTAATGTAGATAACAAGAAGTGGAAGCTTGCGCACACCCATTTAGCATCATGTTGACTGCATGCTTGAATCACATGCTTGCAAACTTATGGGGTTTCTGACACTCTTCGACACACTGCTATCAATAAAAAATGGTTAAAAGCACATTGCCAAACTTAACTCACACTAAAGTGCACTGCAGTGACCCTCCAGCATTACAGTCCTATAATCTTCATTGTGTACGTGGGATAAAAAACAAACCTTTTCATAGGTTTGGTGTATGAGCCGTGCACTTTTGCTAGAATAGCTCCATTATGCTTAGAATTCATCTATGCAGACAGATAAAGGCCTTCTGCCTGAGCGGCGAGAGTCCCATGAGATCCCATCAAAAGAATCAGACGGAGTAGCCGACCATGTGACCACAGCTGCTCCCAGAATATCCACTGACGCTGTTTGTGTATTCAGATTTGCACTTCTGCCTGTGCTTCACTGAAAACTCGCTGTACAATGAAACATTGATGAGTGAGAGAGTATGTGCGAGTGTGTGTGTTTTCATCTCTACCTCTCTCAGTGGATCTTTCTCCTCTCTCACATGTCATTGATCTGTTGGCGAATGTGTGGAAAGCTTAATCACCGTCAATAGACAGAGTGCCTCGTGATGAAGCACACAGAGAGCTGCTCATCACTGTAAAAGTGTATGGGTGCATATTCAGGGCCGTGTGGGACTGAAGGGCCCTCAGAAAAATCCAAAGCCAACCGCACTAAAAGGCTAATGATAAACCTGACATTAAAGATCCATGAACAGGATTCTGAAATTAGTTTCCCAATCCATATATATTACGTATATAGTTAAGCTGCAAAAACATGTCCATCTTCAAAACACTATACATACACACACATACATATGCTCTCCAAGTAAGTCTATTTTTACATCACTGCCATGACACTGTGTAAAGTTTTTATTATATATATTATTTTTTTAATATATATTTAGATAGCTAGATCATTTATATTGTCAGAAAACTACAAATGTAAATTATATATATATACGTATCCTAAATAAAAATTATATATAAATAAATGAATTTATTTAATCAGATTTGCACTTTAACCATTTATATTTGTAGTTTTCTGCCAATATAAATGATCTATCTAAATATAAAATTTCCAATTATCTAAGCATACTGTATATTATAATATTGCATATATAATTTTTGTTTTATCATCTCTGTATCTGTTAATGTTGATAATCTCTTCCGTACCTTTGTGTATCTGCAGGTCTCGTGCATGTAGGTGACGAACTAAGAGAAGTCAACGGCATTTCTGTAATGCATAAGAGACCAGATGAGATCAGCCAGCTACTGGTATTACACCCATCATCTTCATCATCACTGTTATTGTAATAATCACATTTTGAGGGCATGGAACTGTAAAGTAATCTTTGCTCTATACGTTTCTGGGTCAGTCTCAGTCTCAAGGCTCCATCACTCTGAAGATCATCCCAGCCATTAAAGAGGAGGACAAGCTAAAAGAGAGCAAGGTGGGTGTTAGAAAAGATTCCTCAGCAAGTGGTGCATCTGTGGAATAGATAATTTCATGGTCTGGTGGTTAGGGAGTTGCCCATGTGATCAGAAGGTTGTGGGCTTGATTCCCAAGACTGCTAGTGGCACAACTGAGGTAGCTTTGAGCAAGGTACTGTCCTCACACATTGCTCCCTTCATGATGGCCTTTCTACCTCCAGCATTTGTTAAAGCTGTCGGCTGTGATTTCTGTAGGTCTATGTGCGGGCTCTTTTCGACTACGTCCCCCTGGAGGACAAGGCCACGCCCTGTCAGGAGGCGGGGCTTCCCTTTAAGCGTGGGGACATCCTACAGGTGGTGAGTCAGGACGACGGCACTTGGTGGCAAGCGAAGAAGGTGGGAGACAGCAACCTGCGTGCAGGGCTCGTACCTTCAAAACAGTTTCAGGAAAGGTGAGACGACTGTATATTTTATGTCGTTCTTGTCTCTGTGTATCTGTGCCTCTGTGTAGTCAAGACATAATCAGTTTCCTCCAGAATCAATAACGTTTTTCATTTCTGATTCTGAGAAGTTTACTACTACTACCATTGTACCATTTTGGCTCAGTTCATGATTCATTCAGCTTTGTTTTCTGATTCAGTCAGAGTCAGAAAACTGATCCTGGAGGAAACTATCCAGAGAACTAGAAGCTAGACAGAAAATACTCTGTTTTAAATACCCTATGCTATATACACAAAATGCTGTGGTCGTTAAGGGAGGTGGATATAAATACTATAGATAAATAAATTAAATTCCTGCTGAAGTAATGTACAAATTACAACAAATAGTGGTTGTGCTCTATACAGTATAAAGATACTGAACAAAATGATTTAGCATACAATAAGAAACTGCACATCTGAGTAGCAGCAGTTATAGAGTCTGAAGCTCTATAGTGGGGAGTAAAGGTTTTTTGTGGTGTTTAGTGACGCACTTTATGCTGGTGAGTCTGTGGCTGAAAGTGCTTCTCTGTTGGACCACAACACTGTGATCAGCATTGTCCACGATGGACTGAAAAGTCGAGACAATGTTCTCCTTTCAGTTTCCAGTTTTTCATTTGTCATTTTTGCTGTCAGAAACTGCCAGTATTATGTTGGATTGCCAATAGAAGTCTTACAGGACTATTGAGGCCATGCTAACTAGTGTCCATTAGGTTTCTAGCAGTATTTGAGTTCTTTGTTTACTGTATTTAGCAACCAATTTGGCCCAGGATCCACGTTAAATTATCATAGACGAGGAATAGAAATGGAGTAAAAGATTAACAATGTAATTTCTACATGATTAGTAAGTATGATATTTAAGAAGCAAGAGTGTTATTGACTATCCTTCCTGGGGGTTACCATACTGGAACAACTGCGTGTTGTACTGTAAAACTGAAAGGAACCACTTCCAATGGCTCAATCAACATGAATAAATAAGTATGAGGTGTTTAAGAGTCTTACTTACTGTACTCCCACCAATCCCTACCTAATACATATCCTATCAAACGACCAGCAATAAATCAATGCTAAAAGCAACTGTAGAATTTAGTCTTATTCATTATGTTTATTATTTTTTCTTGTCTTTGCTCTCAGGCGTTTGGCCTACAGACTCAAAATGGGGACTCTGCAGAATCCCAAATCACCTAATAAACCTGTCTGTAAGTACTCAAAAGACATTTCATGTTTACTTGCATCAGAATTTACAGCCATTCTGTTTTCAAATATGCCTGCGATCAATGCGTGGGGTGACCCATGAGCTGGAGGTCCCACTGGTTGACCCACAGGTGGGGCAGCTTTCAGTCAGTGTATTTGAAAATTTCATATGTGTGTGGGGGGCGTCAGATAGTGATAAAGCAGCATTCAGATAAAGTTTATTAATAACTTACAGAGCTGTGGATGGTTGGGTTGAGTCCAGGTCACTGAGTAACAAATGGTTCTGCACAGAGCAGGTTGGCTCTCATAACAAACCCTGAAACCCTGGGTGTGTGTCATAACAAACCCTGACCTTCACATCACTATCGTCTAGTATCATTTTGTGCGAATGCACAACTAAATAGCTTGGCTACATTCTGGTAATTTTGTACTTTACTATGATAAGTATAAAGCAGTGATGCTTTTTACTTAATCCACAGTAGCAGAAACATTCAGCAGTTCATTTGTATATATATTATATTATATTATATTATATTATATTATATATATATTGTGAGACCATCATACTATTTACTCTTTTTCTCTGCTCTCTCCTTTGCAGCACAGACAGCTGTAATTCGCTCTTCACTTTTGTCTGCTATGGTGTAATCAGCCAGAGGATGAGAATGTTTATGCAATTTCTGTAATAATCCATAATTCCAGGAGCATGACCTTAAAAGCCTAATCCCTGCCTACCATAGAAGCGGCAGCTAAAAACACACCAATGAAAACTGAACTCATTGTAATCTATCTTCCCTTTTTTTCTCCTTGGCTTACGCTAGATGACCAGGGCTGTGAAAAAGGTAGGTACACTAGAATGTGGCTCACACCTACACACAGACACAAATGCACACACAGCTCATGATCACAGCGATTAGGAAATGAGAGCAGTCTGTCACTTAATCCGGCTTTAATACCTCTGCTGTTAGTCAGTCTGGACAGAGATTCCCCCTGCTGCATGCACACACACACACACACACACACACACACACACACACACACACACACACACACACACACACACACAC
>JBBPDC010049829.1:0-11438 GCA_037974485.1 Hemigrammopetersius urotaenia
ATGGTCACCACCCATCTTGAAAAGTTTGCCCCCTCGCATATACTAATGTGCCACAAACAGGAAGTTAATATCACCAATCATTCCCATTTTAAGGTGTATCCATATAAATGGCCCACCCTGTACATGTTTAGCTGATTTGACGCCTCCTCTACAGGCAACAAACAAATATTTAAATGTGAAACACTACAAGTGAAGAGGATAGGTCATTTTTAACAAAAGATTTCACTACGAATCTATAGCGATACTGATATTCTAAGTAACTAAGTATTTTGTAAGTTTTGTATTAGAAAAATTTGAGAAGATTTAACTGTTGAGTTAAAAAGAAAAATAGTCATCAACAAGCTCAAGTTGTCAACAATCTCAAGTTAACATAGAAAACAAAAGTTGTCAAATGATAAAGTGGTAGTGATGTTAATAAATTAAATGCTTTTCCATTTTTCCTTTTTTCTATGGTATGTAGGCAGAATGCTTCCGAACTACACTTGAAAATATACAGAGACTTCAAACTTATGCACATCTATGTTCCTTCAAAGAGGAGTTATGACCATTTAGAAACATCTCTACGTCTTCAGTGTTGCAAACAGTAATAATGGCATTTCCTAGCATTTCATACCCATTGCCGCGACTGCTTTCAGCTGCTACTATACTCTGATACCTACTGTACTATGACACCAAGTCATCCTAAAACGGTCATTATTACACATGACCGGGATGTTCTTAAGCACTTGATCCAGTTGAGTATTCTGGGGCCAATCTGTTGAGGGCTAATCTGTTGATTGGTGCTGCTTTCTATGCTCATAAAAGAGAAGTAAAACTTACTTCATAAACTCCTTCTGCTGCTGCTGCTTCTTTCTGTAAAATTTGAAAGAACAAACAATTAACTGAAGAACATAAACAGTGCAATCACTCACATGCTGTTTCTACAGTGCAATAAACAAGCCTGAATTAAACCAAATGCCCCAATTCTCTAATAAAGGCATATGAAGTCTTGATGAATGCATAGTCTTCCCTTATATAACGATACCCACAGTGGATATTTAGAGTGTATGATGATTTTGAGTGTAAGTTATTGTGGACTAGGCTTAAAGATTAGTCCAGTGTAAAAGTTTGCACACTTTTGGAGATTTTCGATGTGAAAACAGGTATACATGCTCCACAAACAACATATTTCTACACATTATAATTCTCTTGTTTTTTTGGAGAGTTTAACAAAATTGCACGTGCAAAGGTTTTGACCTTTGTATTATTCTAATATGTGAAACAAATAATTAGAAATCCTGCACTAATATTTGTGATTGTTCTCATATTTGTGTTCATCTTTAGAGGATGTGTACTTATTTTAAGTGCTTCTTTCAAAAGTGCTTCCAGCATGCAGAAAATAACATGTGCTGAAATAGGCAGAGTGAAGAGCGAGACAGGAACGGAGAGGGGATGTGATGCTACAACAGATAATTTAAGATAAACGGTTAGATTTTGTAAAACTGACATTCTGCACAACCACATTAGTGTTGCTCATCGAAGGTCCACAGAAACCACAAAGTGTGAGTTTACATGCTGCTGTTTTTGTACAACCTTGAGTTAAAATAAAGTAGGAGTGCTGCTTAAACGTATCAAATTGTATTTTCTGTCCAATATACTGAGTGCGTCCTAAGCCTAGAAATTTGATGGACACCGTTATCTTTACTTAGCTGTAGGCCACACTGTACGAGTAAATTATCCGCTTGATTGAAATGATCTATTAATAAAACTGATTAAAATTGCTAAGACAATACACACTCCTTTACAATGAACCAACTAGGTTAGTAAACCCACCATTCTTCCGAGGTCACTGCTAATGAGAGCTAAATGTAAAGCATGCTGTCAGTATTTATATCATGTGAGAAACAGGCATGGCTTCATATAGTGCGACACTCATCTACACCGTTAACTAATATCCATACAGTACAATCTTAATGTTTAATTTGAACAGCATTGATGTGTAATAATGTATGCTGGGTGCTGTCTAGAAGCAAATCAGTGAAATCAAAAGAAATAGCTTTTTTTATGTTGTTTCAGCATCTGTGTAGATTAATTTTATAATGCCCTTTTTTCTTTGGTGCCAAGAGAAGAAAACAGACCCAAACTGTTTAAACAAATCAAGCTCTGTTAGGTTTAATAGACATTATTTTTAAATAGAGCGCTCAGGAAGCATGGGTTCATTTTAGTATATACAGATTTAAATCAAGAACTGTGAGTCGGTGATGAATGGCCAGTAAGACAAAAAGTAAAAGACGCAGTAAAAAACTGCCATGTTTATCAGTACTCATTTCCTATTTTGGCTGGTACTTTCTTCCTGTTTTTTCATCTGTTGGCTCCTGCTAGATGTGAATCTTTCATAAGCCAAATCATTAATGTTACCACTAAATCACCATTCATTACACAACATGATTAATACACATAACGTGAACGTGAATGTTTCTGTTGTGAATGGGAGTAAATGATTGTCTCTATAGGGTGTGTGTGTGCAGGGCTGTAACGGTTCGTTCGTTCGTACCGAACCGTCATGGTACATGGGTCACGGTTCGATACATAATGTCTTTTGGAGAATACACAGTACGATGGAGAAAACGTGATTGAAGTAATACAGAATCACAGAGGGACCAAAAAGCGCTAGTAAATCATAAACCTGGGTCGTAGTATGGTGCAATAGTACCACCTACTGGCGTAACACTCCTGCTGCCTTACACATGTGGGTTTTTACTGGTTAATACACTGCTGTTTATTTAAAGTAAATGAAAACAAATCAAGCCTCATTCTTTAGAACTTTTTGTTGCTTAACTTTGCTGTATCGTGAACCGTACCGAACCGTGACCCCAAAACCAAGGTACGTACCGAACCGTGACATCTGTGTACTGTTACACCCCTATGTGTGTGTGTGTGTGTGTGAGTGAGTGAGAGAGAGAGTGAGTCTGAAGGGAATGGACAAGAGTGTTTGAAGGGAATGGATAAGTGGATGGTTGTGAAATACCATAAATACCCTAAAACATCACTGGCATGGGTTTTTATTTTTTATAACTTTGTACTTTGAAATAGCTTTGATGGTAAACATATGACTGCACTTTCTGATATTAAAATAAAGCCAAATATGACTTTCCCATTAACTACACATACCTTACTTGTATTCTTTACTGCAAATCTCAGTAATTTCATCTTTGAGTTTTTTTATTTTTCTGTCAAAAGTTCATAATTTTCCATTTTCAAATAAAAAAAATACATCACTGTAACATTAATCTTGGTGCAAGGACCGGTACACTGTGTTTATGAAAAGTGGTAAGACAAGGTAGATTCATTGGTGTGGTTTATGTAGCATGTATCGGATCGGGGCCAACGTTAAAGATACTTCACGAAAAGATATCTAAACCCCTAAATCCATTCATTTTTACCTTTATGTACTAGAGTAGATGCTGATTCTATAAAGTAAATAAAAGTATATTTTGACTCTATATGCCCACTTTTAAATTGGTTAAAAAAAACCATTTAAGTTACTTTTATTTAAATCTAGACCTCAAATTTACAGCACATTCCTCAACATGTAAATATTTCCACATTATCCTTACAGAGGATTTTTACAAATGAAGATATGTATAAAAAAACAACATCTTTTGAACATGCCTACCTTTGCATGAGCGTTGTTCCTTGCAGTGTCATTCATTAACTGTGAATGTAAAACACATTTCTGTTTAACACAGATAAGCATGAGGTTCACATGCAGTGTAAAATACATGGTTAATACAGACTGCTTAGATAAATATTGAGAAACTGTAATTTTCACTATATTTACAACATGCTTAACCACTAAAGCATAATAAATAAAATGATAGAGACTATATTAAAGTGAATACCTTCATTCTGCAATAAAGCACAGTTAGAACAACTCCATAGATGAACAGAATGGCATCCAAGACATAGCAAATTCTGGGTTCATCGAATGCAGCTTTCAAAAGGAAATAAAGAAATAGTAATATTAAAGAATGTTTCACTTATTCCTCAATCTCAAATAGGATGCTTTAATGAGTTATTATTATTATTATTATTATTATTATTATTATTATTATTATTATTATTATTAATATTGTTGCTGGATGTGTGCATGCATAGCCTTTCCAGATTTAATTATAAAACTGGGTAAAAGTCAAAAGAAAAGTATCATTTAAATACTTTTCTTGTTCGGTCACAGTTGGAGTAAATCGAAAACGAACAAATAATAATGCTTATCTTAGCGCGTTGCGTACGCATGTTGAGGTCTTATAACTCTTCTACTACAGTCATGTTGAAAGGTGGGAATTAGCTGTTTGCACAACTGAAGCTTGTTTATTTGAAAGACTGTGATAATTTTGGTTCCTGCTATGTATGGACTTCATATTCCTAACAAACTAAGTCTCAGCCTGATGGTTGTGAGACACTTTCTTGTCCCATGAACGACAAATGAGGTTTTTTTTTCTTTTTTTATCTGAGTGGTGAATGTTATTTATGTGTTACAGCGCTCTATATTTATGTAATATTTAGTATTATTTATTTTTATAGTGACTTCAAAATAAAGAGATTAGACAGGTCAGTTGAGATTCAGGTACTTTACTGCTGCGAGTGTTCTGAGCGTCTTCAACCAGCCTAAAACTACCAAAGGCGTCAACTCTGTGCGGAAGCCTTGGTGGATTTTAAAAAAAAGTGGTGGTGTTGGTGCATGGCTGATAGCTGGATCACAGTGTAGAGTGGTGTCACAATGTATAGTGATACTATCTGTCTGTCTGTCTATCTATCTGTCTATCTATCTGTCTATCTATCTATCAGTAGATGAGTACCTAGATAGATAGATAGTTAGATAGATAGATGAGTGTAACAGAATGATATGTAGACAAGCCAAGATGTTACACTGCTTCTTGCATCTTCTTGTCTTTTTAACTTAGTAGAGATAGTTCACATCGACAAGATGTGACAAGATATTTAAGTTTTCTCAAAATAACATAAAGGCTTTCACAAGGCTGTCTTCAAAACCTGTGAAAAACAAATGCACTTCTGTGTGAAACCACAGGACAAACATGCATGGGTCACTTCGTGTTTTACAGCAGCACCAGTCACTTTAGCCAACAAGCATGTGACCTCTAAAGTACTAGTTACAGACTTCATTTAGGAAGCAGGCATAAACATGCCATAAACTTTGCGATTGTTGTTTCCATTTTCTACAACAAAGACATCAAGACATTGATAAATCATCAGATTTTCTTTTGACTTTATTATACAAAATCACCTAGTAAACAACTTTGAACAGCTGTATTTAAATAAAAAAGCAAGAGGGCTGTTTCTTAATTAATGGAACTATTGTTGAGGGTGAATTACTGTCTATTGGTGTATTACTATGTTAATCATAGGTGTTCAGAGCCCATCATAGGCTGTTCCACTGGTCTGGTTGAGAATTCAAGTAGGTATGATAAAAGAGAAAGTCAGAGAGTCCAGTATTAGCTCCAAAAAAGCAACAAGCTCTTACATTAAAGATGAGGATAAACATGTCCTGAGAAATCTCCATTCGCTGCCTGGGCAGAGAAACGGACTTCAGCAGTTTTAAGTGCGCTACTTTGGTGTTAACTGCAAAATAATATCCACTCTACTTCCCTGTCTTGTTTACTTTAATTAGTTATTTAATCACACTTGTCTGGCTGGATGCTAAAATGTGTGAACGACATAGTGGAATCTTTTCACTTTGATTCGATTCTTCATTTGAAACTATTACACTAAAGAAAATACTCCAAACAAAGCAGTAAAGTTTCAATAAGGTTGTATTCGCCGAGAGTGAGGTATTTTTAGGTTTTAGTCAACTCTCACTCCAACAGCCAAACCATAAGCATTTACTTACAGTTTGACTTAAGTCAGTGTAAACCCTAAAACAATAATACAGGATTTTCTATGGCTGCATTTGCGTAGCCAAGTTCATATCATATAAATCATATTTATATATACCCAAATCAATACTGAACTATTAACTCGCTCAGTCTTCATGTGTTTTTGACGTTTATAAATCTAAGAGGGGCACTGAATTGTCAGTCATCATAACCACCCACATCTAGTATCAGGCAGGACCTAAACAAAACATTGCTAATTAAAGTGCTAAAAGACTTTTCAACTTACCGACACTGCCAAAGTTCATCCAGAGAGGGAGAAGAGAAAAGATGGAGAGTCTGGCCATTTTTTAAAGACGAAATGTAGGCCTGACAGAGAAACAGAACCACAGACTGCAGCGATGGACAGCTAGCTCAGCGACTTTCAGGAAACTGACATCAAGAAGCGCGAGAGGTGTACAAGGGGAAGTTGTGGTCGGCATATGTCCGCCAGCTCCGCCTCACAGAGACACAGTTATCAAAAAATATTTTAAGCTCTACAAATCAAATGCGCTTTCCATTGTCACGATGTAAAAGTTTACTATGAAGCTTTGGAGCAGCAACCTGACCAATTAATTTTAAAACTAAGAATGCATAGGTACCGGTAATGCACACAGACAGTCTGTGGAACAGTGGCTGTACCAAAAAGGGTGGCACCACAGACACACACAGACACATACACTCACACACAGTGGTGCTAAATAAACTGTTGCTTTACAAGCACACAAAAGGTCGAATGTATATTTCTAGATTTAACACTGTACTGTTGGTATAGTTTTTATTCTATTCCATTGTTTTTTAATGATGCTCTTACTACCTTCTGCCATGACAATGCAAACTTCCCACTTGTGGGACTAAAGGATTTATCTTATCTTTCCCTAATCTTATTTTAAATGGGATTTTACAAGACATTCTGCTCACTAATGTGTTCACTGGTTAAAACAAAATCGAGTGGGGAGACTTTATAGATGATTCCAATGTGTAATTTATTACGTTTTACACAATTAAATGGGAATACAGAATGAGAGAGAGAAATCACATTAGAAAATTGAGAGCTGTCTGAATATTTCATAGATCTTTTTGAGGCCTCTTTTGCCATTGCAGCCTTTGGAGATGAAGAAAGACGGTGAGATATCTTTAAATGATGAGAACATACATTTTGCTACCATTGCCCACACATACCATTAACTACTGTGAGACCTACCTAGCAACGAAGTTATATCGTTGGTCATTTGCATGAAAGAATTACATTTAGTAGAATGTCTATAGCAAACTACTTACGCACATATTATCACATAAAAGCACACCTTAATCTGTGTGTTTGCTAGTACATATATACGTATTGCCCATTATGTTTTATGCTTCACAGTATGATAAAATACCATGAAGAGGTAAAAATAATTGGCATTTTTTTCTAGTCTTTAGTTTTTGGTCAAAGGCCAACTTCCAAAACAAGCAACTGGTGAAAGCTTAGTAACACAAATGCACACAAAATGTCACATCCATTCCTTTGACAGTGATGTAACCTGAATTTCGCTGTAAGTCGAAACACACCCTAGACTAAGTCACCTACCGATCCTAACATGGTTGTAAAATCATAAAAACACAAAAAGGAAAAAGAAGCCTCTCTCACTCATACGCCGTGTTACTGCGTAATCTTCCACCATCTAATAATCTAATAATAATCTAATCTAATAATCTAATAATCTATGTTCTGACTTGACACATCCTAAGGACACCCACTGCACACTCTAACCAAAATAGTCAAGTAAAGAAAAGTAAAGTAACTGCCTCACCACCTCATTACATTTGCAGTAGTTAAACTTGTACCTCCAGCATTGTGGTGCAAAATTTGGAAAGCTCTGTTTTTCCTGCAAAATGAAACAGAGATATAAGAAAAAACATTGGAACGATCTGTTCTAAATTACTCAGGCTTGGAGGTCAGTAACAACATGCTAAAATATACAGACATGCATCAATCGGAACTAAGTATAATATGGATAATGAGCATGAATTATAAATGAATCCTTACTTTTTTTTACCTGCAGTTGAGGCCAAAATTATTAGCCCCCCATATGAAATCCTTGAGGAACTGTGGGACTAAATTTTGATGTATGCCTTGGGTCATTGTCTTGCTGGAAGACCCAGCGATGACTATGTGCAGATGTCTGCACATTCTCTCTAAAAATGTCAACATAATTTTCTATTTTCATGATGCCATGCACCCGAACCATGCTCCCTGTGCCTGAGGCTGCAAAACAGCCCGACAGCATGATGCTCCCACCACCGTGTTTAACTGTGGGAACTGTGTTCCTAGGGTTGAAAGCCTCTCCCTTTCTTCGCCAAACATAAGCAACCATGTGCCCAAACAGTTCCAGTTTAGTCTCATCAGACCAAAGCACAGACTTCCAAAGCTCTTTATCTTTCAAATGTTCACGGGCAAACCTCAGTTGGGCTGTGATGTGCCGCTCTTTGAGTAAAGGGGTTCTTCTGAAATGATAGCTCTGAAGCCCACCACGATGAAGAGCCCACACAACTGTGTTCTTTGAAACATCAACACCAGAAGAGGCCAGGTCAGCAGCAATCATCTTAGCAGATGTCCAGGGCTCCTTGCTGACATCTCTGACTGTTTTCCTCTCTAGAGTTCTTGAAATCTTGCACTTACGACCATGGCCAGGTTTGTTTCTTACAGAATTTTTCTCCTTGTACTTGGCAATACTTGGCAATGGCAGTGTAGCCTTCCCCGTTCTTTCTGAGCTCCAGTATATTCCAAAATGTATTAGAATCTACTGAATAGCACTGGTGAATGTTTGATTATATCAGGTTTCATCAATGATGCAAATATTGGGAAGAAGTTAAGGAAAATGTTCCATAATTCTTGGGGTGCTAATAATTTTGTTATCATGCCCTTAAGAAGAAGAAGAAAATGAGAGAGAAAGAGAGAGAGAGAGAGAGAGAGAGACTGAGAGAGAGAGAGAGACGGAGAGAGAGAGAGACGGAGAGAGAGAGAAGTGAGACATAGCGGACATAGATAAAGAAGATGACGTACCGTAATACATGGGATCGCTCATCTCACTGCTGCCTCTGCCACAGTATAGAATGACTAAGGTCTGTGTTCGAACGGTGTACAGACAGGCTGCATCGTATTCCAAATGTATTTTTTCAGTCTTTGAATAAATCCTTACCAATACAACAACATTGCTAACATGAGTTTTACTGAAAGTACACTTTCAATATGTCTGGACTGGATAACACATCCCACTGCACACTTTAAGGCTACATACTCATTAACAGATTTTTTAGAACACTAAAAACACTACAAAACAAAAACACTAAAAAGGCCACTCAGCTAGTGACTGTCAAGGCTCTGTATTTACAGATTTAGTGAGTCAGTGTATTATACAAAAACAAACAAATGTTGTTATATAATATGCACATCATTTCTACAACTACACTGTGTTCGTTTGTATTCCGCTGCACAAAAAATGTCACACCTCTTCATTGCATTTTCTGTAGTAAAACTGGTATTCAAAGCAATTTGGTAAAAAATCTGGAACGCTTGAATGAAGAACGAGACGTTCATTTTCTTTTGTAATGTTGAGCTTTGGTTTCTCTGGTTTTACTGCAGAATGAAACAGAGAGAAAATGGTATGAATGATTTGTAATAATGTGTTCTGAATAACTCAGAAGTCAGTAGGTGTTAATTGGCCCCAAATCATTTGTAACACAAGAAACTGTCACGGTCGCCTCGCCCTCCCCCCGTATATTCCGCTCCCCATCACCAGAATACTAACTGTCAGTCTCGCCTATTTCGTTCTTCCCCTGCCCTGGCTCCGCGTCTGTCCCCTCTGTCCCGATTCTCCTCCAGACCTCCCTTCCCCTTTCCTCCCTTGCTCCCTTTCAAGTCCCCACGTCTCGTTTATACCACTCCCCGACCTTATTGCTTTCACCTGTCCCTCGTTTCCACTCCATTATTTAAACCCCAGTCCGGCCCCAGTTCCCTGTGTCCGTATTTGTCTGTGTATGCGTGTTGTGTGTTCTGGTTGTGTTCTCCTGATCTGTTTACTGCCCCTGTTTGATGATCTGTTCTTTTGTTCGTTTTCGTTGCAGGCTCGTGCTTCGGAGAAAACCTAATGTTCTGCCCTCCGCACACTGTGTTCGCGCTGGATTCTGATTTCACCGTGTTTGTCCCTCACTGCTCAGCGAGCCCTTGTTTCTGAGTTACAAACATATTTGTAAGAAGCACGAGCCTTGCCCCCTTGTTTGACTGTTCAGTTCTTTTGTCGTTTTGTTTCTGTTGTACATTGAGTCGAGGTTTTTTCGGTTTTGTTTCGTGTTTCTGTTTTGTGTCTGGCTTTTCATTAAATCTCTGGTGCATTTAGCCTTGGTGTCCTCCCCTTCCCTCTCATCACCCACGCCATGACAGAAACTGTGATTGTGTTTCAAGATTTGGGCACACAATTAAATCATGTATTGCAAGGAATGTATTGCTAGGGATGGAGAGAGATAACGAGAGAGAGAGAGTGTACCTGAATTATGTGGTACTATCATAAAGATGTTTTGAATTTTGGAAGCCTCCAGAGTTCCATTGTTAACTAAAAACTTGTACTGGGTCCTGATGTTTATGTCATCTAGGTGACAGCCTTTCTTTAAGTTTCCATCAGTCAAATATGAGATACAAGGTTTCAGGGTGTCATTATAATCTTCTCTGAAAAAAGGAAATTATGGTTTATCATAAAGGAACCAAAGATTTCTACAAATGAAAATACAGATAAGGAACAAGACAGGAAAATTCCTTCCAGCCAGTTCTCACCTGTAGATGAGCTGGAGCTCAGAGGTATTGCTGACTAAACTCCAGGTACAGTTCAACTTCATATCAGAGTAATAAACACAACTGAAGTTCCTCACTAAAGCTGAAACACAAGAGCGCACCTGAGTTTGGTGTGATGCTTCACAAACAAGAAACGGATCATTACTGACAGTATTATGAAATGTGCGTAATAAATTGTTACCTTGAGGTGGATAGATGCTCCAGTATACTGGTTTGCTCTGTATCTTGTTTCTGCACTGTTCAGGGTTTGTCATTACAACAACACGTTTCTTGTTCATTAGAAAAGTCCCATTTTAAACAGTATGTTCTCCTTTCAGCATAACACAGCATCTCACTGCGTGGAGGACATCCCTGTTTTGGGAATCAGAAAAATAAAAAATCAAAGCAAAAGAAATACTTTTTCCTAACTGGCATAATCTACACACTTTTACAGGTGGAGAACAGAATGTTGCTCATTTCTATATTTCCTCACAGTTACAGAGCAGTGACTCACCTCTGAACATAATCTCAGAGTGTAGGATACTTTACAATCTGCGTCCAAACCTCTCGGCTCACTCCACTGAGCAGTGAATGTGAAATCTTGGTAACACTTTAGAATAATGGGCCGTTGATAACAAGTAACTATGCAGGAAGTAATAGGTAGTTCTACATTAACACTTAACTTAATACTATTAACTAATATAGAAGCAAGAGTAACT
>JBBPDC010049847.1:0-11438 GCA_037974485.1 Hemigrammopetersius urotaenia
AACAATATTAATCGACTTAATTTTGTTTTATGTAAGGCGCTTTATTGATGTTGGCTTGTAACTCACTTAAAGGAATAATTAAGCTTCACGTTGCTAACAATGAATAGAAGCTAGTCAGCATGATATTTTTTCAGAACTGATTTGAGGTAGGGTCTACTGGCTACTAGCTTTCATTCCTTGTTAGCAGCTTCAGCACTAATGAGTAAACTATTACAGTCAATAGGGAGTTCATTTTTCCACTACATGGACTACATGGCTTTCTCAGTTCTCCATTATGCAAATCTAGTACCTAGTGGCTGGTACTATTTTTCGAATCTACTCCATCATAAACGTGACTCGAAAACACTGTGGATTCCTTACTGGTGAGAAAGAATGGTCACAAGGAACACCCGACATCCTCAGACAACCTGCACCAAACCTGATCGATTCTCCATTACTAAAATGTTACCATCTCGTTAGTGTTCTCCAATGCTAATTTGTTTATCACATAAATGAAAAGATCATGACAGTTTCATACGGTATCACCAGCCGCATCAAGAAAGTACAAACTGCAGTGAAAAAACAAACCAGAAAACAAACCAGGTCAAGCTGAGATCATGTAGTAAAAAAGTGACATCAGAGCGATAAATAACAGCATAGTACTGTCAGCTTGCAAAACTATGACTTTTTCCCGATCAACTATGACTGTGTTGCTGATCATGTTCATTGCTGTTTTTCAAAATTTTGCAATTTGCAATATTCCAATATGCTTGTTACCCCCTCTCATGCATTCTTACTGCTAAATACAACTGCATTATGATTAATATTTAGATATTTGAATATTTATTATTCATTGGGAAGTGAGCTCATTAAAAACAAAAGAAAAGAACACTTTAAATCGAACTGAATTGCGATGAATCAAGTTTTTCATTTTTTCTTTGTTATACCCCTAGCATGCAATGTGTGTATACGAGTTAGAAGCTGATATACAAGATGTTTTGTTTAACCCCCCCCAGGGGCTACTCCACTCCATCTCTCTTTCTATCTCCCCCTCCGTTGTTCAATAACGCGGACCTGGGATCGATCCGTTGCTGATTGGTGGAGGTCTGTGGGGGATATAAGTGCGCCTGCTTTAGAGGAGACTATGTGTGTTCATTATTTGTGATGCAGCCGCACTTATTTGTAAAACAGCCCTTGAAAAATAGCGGCCTTTCGAGGCTGGGGAATAAAATGTGCAGCTGGGCTACCAAACAAAATCCTCAGTGCAGTGGTGTCTCATCACATGTCTAGATTAGAGGAGCCTCTTACACTGTTTGACGCTTCAGAAACACAGTAGGAATAAACGAGTGAAGCAGATTATTACTGCAGAATATATCTATACACACAATCACACACATGACTTATACTGAGTCCGTGTGTCTATTAAGACTATATATCATAATCGTTATGTCAGTGTCTGCCTTCCCAACACTGATAAAGCAGAAGTTTGCTCTCTGCAATTTTGCCTCTAACCAAATCCTGAAGGTTTTATGTGCTCGGGACAGCCAGACCAATCAGAATTAATCCTAGCAGTCACATGAGCAATCAAAAGCCAATAATAAATATCATATCAAGAGTATGTAGCAATATAATTGCAATGTGCATGTGGTCTATATTGTGCAGGTCTTGTACGTACTTAGGAGGAAAATGGCACCACAACAATGATACATGAGATGAGTGTAAATAAAGAATTTTTTAAATAAGTAATGGGAGTGTGAAAAAAGGTTAAAGACTGTGATGGGACCTTGCACCCACTGGCCCCGGGACAAGCTCTGGATACTTGCCACCCTACTGAGGAATAAATGGTTACAGAAAGTGGGTGGGATTGAGTGAAAGGGTGATTTAAAGAACCACAGAAATATTCTTTATCGAAGGTGAAACCTAAGTCTTATTGTAATCAATTCTGCCATAAGGCACTTTTGTATGCAAAAGTCATACAGTTGTATGCAAAAGTTTGGATGCCTCGGGTCAAATTAAATGTTTTGTTGGATGTGAAAGTGAAAATAAATGCATATAATCTATAAAAACACAACTCTTCATATTTCAAGGCACAATGACTGATTGTTTGTTGAATTTAACATTTTGTCAATATCCTTTTTTGTCAATATGTTAAACTTAGCTAGCTGACAAAAATCAACAAAGCTTTTATTCCCCATTCCATGCACAGGCCTAAAAACTAAAATAAAAATGAAATACTGACATATATAATGCATTGTGAAGTATTGTTTTGGTTTGTTTTTAGCCCTTCAGGTCTGGCGCATAATACTGAGGAAGAGGGGGAGAGGGTGAGAGAGAGAGAGAGAGAGAGAGAGGGAGAGAGGGAGAGAGAGGGAAAGAGAGAGGGAGAGAGCGAGAGGGGGGGTGGGGGGGGAGAGAGAGAGTGAGAGAGAGAGAGTGAGAGATTAGTAATGATAATGCAAGGTTGTTAGTTTACTAAGGAGTGAAGGATTGTGGGAATATGAGTATAGATTAGCTGTCGAAATGAGCGAGGGAGTAAACAGGGCTGATCAATGGCAGCCTGGCCTCCATTCCAATTAAACCAACATGCAAATCAGCCAGAACAATCACCCACCTCCGCCATACACACACACACACACACACACACACACACACACACACACACAAAACAGTCTCTCACAGAAAAGCATTAACACTTGAGAAAAGAAGAACAAGACTAACATCATACAAACACAAAAAAGTGATTCTCTTTATAACAGGGTGACAGAGATACACACATAAATGGACAATGACACACACACACACACCCACCCACACACACACACACACAACACACACATCTTGGTTGGGCAGTGGTGAGTCCTGATACTTACAGGCCTCATTAACCCAGCTGATGGATGTAGGCTATGAGAAATCATTCACCTCGTGACTGCAGTTACGTGAACGAACGAGCACACATGAATTCAGACACACCACACACACCTTTAGCTTCATCATCGAGTCCTGACAGAGTTTGTCTCCTCTTGCGGCAGTGACCTCATCAATGCCGATGAGCTTGGCCTTGTAGCGCACACCATCGCCCTTAAAACGCTTTATCAGAGCGGCCTCACTGCGGTCCTGCCCTGGGTTGACAAAGAGAAGGAGAAAGACAAAAGAGAGAAAAGGGGAAAAGTATGTGAGTACAACTAGTAACTGAAGCTCACAGTACAAGCACAATGCGCACACAAATACATATGGAATCAATGTTCTTTCCCCACATTTCACAATAATCATGCTTCACATACCACACAAAGACACTGTAGGAGAAATGCACGAATAAACAAAGCACATCCCTGCTGTATATACACTGACTGCTTATGCTCTATCCACTAAACTGAAGTGAAGGATAAGAGACTCCAATAGGATGACACTGTTTGAGGTACATGCTGTAAATGTGCACATTATCCCCTAATACAGCAGAATACAGCTGTGTCAGAGAGTGTACAGTGCAGCTAACCTTCATAACAACTTAGAGGTCAAAAAGAGGTTTGTGTGTGTGTGTGTGTGTGTGTGTGTGTGTGTGTGTGTGTGTGTGTGTGTGTACACATGTAATAATATGTATCGTGAGCTGGAAAACAATCTGCCCAGGTGTGTAACCTATTCTTACAGGGCCTAAGGCTATATACAGTCATAGCCAGAGAGAGAGAGAAGGAGGGAGGGAGAAAATGGCAGAGAGAGAGAGAGAGAGAAAGAAAGAGGGAGGGAGAAAATTGCATAGAGTGAGAGAGAGAGAGAGAGAGACAGAGAGAGAGAGAGTACGAGGGATGATACCCTTTCAGTATCTGTAATTGTCCAGGACATGTTATAATCCTGGCCATAGAGTTTAGTGTATTAATATTCAGCAGTGGGGAAGAGAACGTGTCTGGAGGGCAGCTGAGTTTTAAATGGACCGTAATGAATGCACCTCGCTGTTTAAGCTACAAACACCCTCTGTCCTCTGACCTGCCTGTCTCAGTCTGCCAGATAACCAGGAAAAAGTGCCTGTGCTTGCCCTGCGTCCCCAGGGCTAGTGTCAGTGTTTGTTAGCTGTGTGTGTGTGTGTGTGTGTGTGTGTGTGTGCGTGTGTGTCTGTGAGGGCTCAGGACTAATTGGCTCTGTTTGTCTCCACTCCACTGGGCACGAGCGAGTTAATTGGTCTCCGTCCTCCAGGAGCTCATTGATTGGTCAGTCTAGTTTGCCAATTAAAGTCTATGCGAGCAGGGTATAGGAGGAGATGGGGCTGTTTTCTAAGCTGTGATTGGCTAGTGTAGGTGTGCTGTGATGTGCGACCTGAACTTAAATGATCATCTCGAACCAGACCAAGGGACAGAACTGCTCTCCCTGTGTTTCTGTTCCTTTGTCATTTTCTTTGTGTCTTTTCGTTCTCTCAGTCACTCTCTCTTTTTCACCCCCCCCCCCCACACACACACACACACACTTTCTTACCCTCTCATTCTTTAACTCTCCTTGTTGCAGAAACATGCACTTTCCCTCTCTCACTCCTCTACAGCGATCTTGTGTTGACCTTGCTCTAACACACTCCTCAATGTTATCCATTGTGGAACCTTAATGGCTGCTCTTGCCTCAGAAAATAAGGGGTCAGAGTTGCACTAATTGAGAGTATGAGGCACAACTAAAATAGCAATGTGATACACACACACAAACATGCCCTGAGCTGCTGCTTAAAAGGCACTGAAAGAAATCCACATGGTTCTAAGAGATGACAGATGGCATAGACTTTACAACAAGGCCACACCTTATGAAGACCAACCAAATGTATAGGGACACTTGATCCCCACAAACACCCTCACAGTAAAATGTATGGACTGTGTGTTTAAAAGATTGTACACTGTTTTTCTAATGTTTCTTGCTTGCAAGTTTGACCTGCTTTTGCTGAAGTAAAACATTCAGTCTTTTACACTATACTTTACACTAGATTACAAAGATTACACAGGTCAACAGGTCAAAATCAGAGATACGTTTATGTGGGTTTTGTAGTGTTTTTTATGCTGATTTCAAATCTATGTTTAGTTTTTCCCCAACATGTACCGTTTTTATGATGAGGCTAGTTCTGTACTGCAGGATAGTTGGTATAATGTTCATATAATGATCATATGCTGAGTGTTTTTGAAGAAACAGTGGGAGCTGACTGACACTGATCATTATATCTATGCTACAGTGTGGCCTGTCTGACTTCACACTGAAAATATTGAAACTTAATAAAAACCACATGCAAGTCTATTGCAAATGTAATATTACTCATAGTTTAAAAAATTAGTGTGTCTGAAAAGAAAACAAAGCAGATCTGAAATCAGCACGAAAAACTAGTTTTAAAAAGTGTGTTGTGGTTTCTGATGATTACATTTATTTTTTTTTGTTGACCTGTGTTATCCCAAAGGCATTGAATGGTACAACATCCCTTCACTCCACAAATCGCAGTTCCATTGCTCTACAGCCTGATAAACAGGAAAATGGTGTCCTTGTGGTTAGGGAGTTGCTGTCGTGATCCGAATCATGTGAGTTTGAATCCCAGGACTGCTAGTGGCACCACCCTTGAGAAAGCTACCGTCCCCATACACTGCTCCCTTGGCGCCCCCCGATGGTGGTAGCCCACTGCTTCATTTGGTGAATGGGTTAAATGCAGAGAAAAAAATTCTCATTGTTCACACCGTGTGCTATACTGTGGTGTGTTAATGTGTGACTATAAGGTTCCACTTTACTTTATACCCCTCCAGCCAATGCTTGGCATCATGCAGGGTAAACTTATGGCTGTGAAGCTTATGGCTGTGAAGCATACAAGTTGTGTGTGCAGTGGGCACACCTTAAAGTAGTTGAATTTGGTAATTGTTGGGTTCGTCTGGATACTTTTGGACATACAGAGCAGCAGCAGGCCTGTTCCACTGCTCAGCACTACAGTTCACTCAGGCTAGACAAAATATGTTCAACATAAGTGGTAGATTAATACGGACCTCATCCTTCCTCTCTCTGTAATAAGAGCTCTCTGGATGTATGGAGCAGAAGGCTAATGACCATTAAGTTAACTGCAAAGATCCAACAAGAGTACAAAGTTTGTCCATTATGGCAGTGTGCACTTTACTGCCCTCTAGTGCTCTGTGGCAGTAAGACACAGCAACCGGTTGTCATTGACCCCAACCTTTGAACAGGCAGTATAACATCGCCACAAAACAATTTCCAGGAGTCATAAACCTGCACACTGAACACCAGGTCCACGAGTAACACTATACAGAAGCAACAACTGGAGCGTGCTGCACTTTAGCTTGAACTCAATTTGAACTACAAACATGTACCTCCCCAGAAGGCTTCACCAGGGGTACAAATTACAAGTGGCAGGGAACACAACTCATGAGACTGTAGCCTGCAAAAATGAACCTACAAAAATGAACCTACAGCTGAAGTTATAACACTGTCATTAAAATCTATATGTCAATAATGAAACACAAATAAGCAATATTACTAATAGGCATAGCGATGTGTCTGATACATATTTCTAATGATATCAAACTAGCTGTTATGACAGAAGTCAACAAATAATCACAGAGCAGTAATTACATATGTTTAGTGATGGACTATGTAAAGGCCAACAAAAGAATCCATTTTAATTATAGAATTTGCAATATATGAGAGTATTTACAAACATTTGACAGCTATTTTGCATTTGAAGCCGAACAGCAGCAGACAGCAATACACTCTGGCCTTTTTTGGACAAGCTAATGCTGTGGAGACAATAATCACATACTGTTGATAAAATAAAGGTAAGCTTGTTTCACTCATACAGATACTAGCAACACGTGAAAAAAAAGTGAAAAAAGCCTCACAGAGGCTTTTTTCACTTTTTTTCACGTGTTGCTAGTATGTTCAGGACAGCGGCAGATCCTGCTTTCAGCCAAATGCAGAAGAAATAAGCAATGGACACAGCTGAAACAGAAAATAACACAGTAATGCTGTAATGAACAAAAATGAACTACTATGTAAGAGCGTGGTGTAGATCCTACAGGGTTACTCTCATATGGATGTTGATAATAATACAGGCTTCTTACTTTTATTCAGGCTATTTGGGCTATCATCTCACGACCCTCGAATCTCTATCACCTAACTTCAGAGCACTTTTACATACCTTTCTATATCAAAACATATGGAAAGAATACCATTGCTTACATTGTATGCAATTATACAAGCATGAGTATCATTTATGACCACCAATCCTTTTGGAACAATATCACATTCAAATTGAAAGAACTGATAATGTTAACAAAAGCCATTGATCCGGGTTATAAATTTGGCAAATGCAACGCGAAACAAGAAAAAAAGGAATCATCTGAATCATCTCACACTGCTGTCTTCGCACATACAAAACCCCACTTTTTTTGTCCCTTAAGAGCAAAAACCATTATGACATTTTATAAAAGCTTTGTGGGTTGCATTCAAGACACGGCATGAAAACCAATAAAACAGGAGTACAATAGGACAGCGTGGAAATAAAGGGATAGAACCTCAGCCAGGGCATACACACAAAGAAAAATACACACATACACTCATTTCATTACTTGCAGGCTGGCATCCCTGATGGCAGCGCTTCAATGCCAGGAGAACACACACGCAGCCTAATGACTCCCAACAAGACTTTTCATTTTCTTACAAGCATGCAGGCCGCTTCTTTATTGAATTAAGCCTTGCCTTTCTCTCCCACTCACTTTGTTCTCTCTCCTCGCCTTGTCCTCGTTCTCTCTCTCTCACTCTCTCTGTACTTCATGTTATCATACAGCATGTACCCAAGTTACCGGCTGACCTTGTGTGTTTTATTTAAATGTATACAATATGGATTTTCATCCTAATCTCTGTTAGTCAAATTTGAACCATGCAATCAATCACCACTGACAATCATTTTGACCTATTTCTTCTGCTTAGAAAACGTCATTAACTCACAAAAGAACTGGTCAGCTGATTCAGACCATGTCCATTGTCTTCTATTATGCATGCATACCTTTGTGTGGTATTTACACCTGTGCTGCAGATAGCAATTCAGCTGAACAAATGCTTTAAGGTCTAAATGTTGTGTCCCATAAGAATCTCTCCAAAAACAAGAACACGAGCTTAGGTGTGTTTTGTTTAGCATTTCAGGTTCAAAGATGAAAATCAGAATTAATATTCTGGAGAGCAGATTCACGGGCTGTGCTGCGTGATAGTGCCTCTGTCGTTTGAAGTGGCTTTAAAATATCAAGTTCATTAGACTTCAAAGAACGCCCCAGCCGTATTCAGCGTGAATCTGACGTGACTCTGCTCCCCCCGCTGAGACGCACTACACTACGGAGAGACGATTTCAGTCAACAACACACAAACGCATCCACTCACACAAGATCACACAACACACGCAGGATTACACAGCGCTGCCCATCGTGTTTGATATTCACAATGTATCTGTAATGTTGTGTTCAGGGAGAAGACAGTACACTGTACTCTGTACATATGACAATAAACTTCAACTTCAACTTCAACTCCTTTATTTGTATCCACTCATTTGTCTATCCTTCCATCCTTCTGTGTGTCTTGCCTCTTCATTTCATCAATTTTCTCTCTCTCCTTCTTCATCTGTTCTTATTGTCTCTCTCTCTCTCCCTGTCCACCAATACCTCCACACCACCTGTCCAGTTCTGATTGATGCATAGAGTCACAGGTTATTAATCAGGTGAGGTATTAATCAGGGTGTGGCGTGCACATGTGTGTGTGTGAGTGTGTGCGAGTGTGTGTGTGGTATTAATCATTCTCTCATTTGAGCGCTCAGAATCTAATAGCTCTCACTGCCTAACAATCATTATAAATCACTAAGTTTGGTAGATGATGTGTATGCACATGTGTGTGTTCACGCACACAAGGCAGGTCTCTTCTTTCACCTTATCAGTCATGCTCCCTGACCTCTCCAGGTGAAATTCCACGCAGAGGAGAGAGAGAGAGCATGGAATCACTCCTCTTACTATAGAAGCCCCTTGTCAGCTCACTTATTCAGCACATCTGTCAGAAAAAAATGGTCTTAAAGCAGCCTGACACCCTTCATTTCATTCATCATCAACGCAGCACCACGCAGCACTTCATTCAGCAACAGATAGAAACTCCAGCCAGGCCCAGCCTCTTAGCCAATAACAGAGGGAGTGAGAAAGACAGTGAAGTAAGGGAGTACAAGAAACGATTGACACAGGGAAAAGAGAGAGAGAGAAAGAGAGGAAATGAGGATAAGTAAAGGGGAGGGGAGAAAAAGAAAAGAAAAAGGCAAGCCAGCAGAGAGAGTAATAAATGTCAGAGAGACTCTGCAGTATTAAATAACCTAAACCTGTGTCCGGACTCATGCAGAGGTTTCCATCCACTGGCGACATTTCAAGGTCCCTCACACACACACATAGTTTAGGTTTGTCATATAGGGTAGATTCCAGCTGAGTGTTTGATATCATTTCCTGGTGTGGGATCATGCTCAGATTCACACACACTTTATCAAACAGCTGCAATGTTTCAGGCAGAATTAATTTAGAAAGAGAGAGAGAGCGAGAGAGAGAAAGAGAGAGAGGGAGAAAGAGGGGGGATAGATAGAGGGAGAAGGGAGAAGCAGAGGGATTGTAGAGAGAGCGATAGAGGGAAAGAGGGAGAGAGAGAGAGAGAGAGAGAGAGAAAGAGGAAAAGCAGAAGGGTTGTAAAGAGAGAGAGAGGGATGGAGAAAGAGAGAGGGAGAGAGAGGGGGATAGATAGAGGGAGAGGGGAGAAGCAGAGGGATTGGAGAGGGGGGGCGGAGAGCAGAAGGGTTGTAAAGAGAGAGAGAGAGGGAGAAAGAGAGAGAGGAGAAGCAGAGGGGTTGCAGAGAGAGACAGGGAGAGGAAAGGGAGAGTAGAGTCATTCATCGTGCTGTAATTAAATCTCTCCTGTCACTGCCGTAATCCTGCTGCGTGCTTCAACCACAACATGGAGGGCGGCAGGACAAAAATAAAGAAATATTTCTCACTTGTGTACAGGGTCAATCTTTAGTCATCACAAGGAAACAAAGAGCCTGGCTTTCTGTTATCAGATAACAGATGACCAGCTGTAGCCTTGCACGTTAACAAACTGTGCATGACCTTTAAATGCCGGCGTGATGTAAATGCAATGTCTGCCTCTGTAAAATATAAAGTATTGAAGGTAACCATAGCAGCCTGTCAACTGGTCTTACTGTGTGCTTGAATATTTAGTGTATGCCGCCCCCCCCACCCCCACCCCAAGATAAACCTTTATTAGAATTTGCAAATTCTACTGCAGTTTTGAGATACTGGCACTATTCCAGGTCTAGCATACATACAATGTTTCAACTTTGGTGATCAGGGGTACAAATGATTAAGTCACTCATTTTCCCCACAGACGTATGTGGTGGAACGTATGTGCATTGGTACGTCATCTCACTCACATGATAGAGGCAGCAGGACTGGCTGGTAAAAACATGCTGCAGTGCTGAACGGACCAAAATATGGTTTTGTGTGTGAATGTCTTCTCATTGAAGCATGGGTTTTAGCCTTCAGGCAGCTGCGATTTAGCCAGCAAGCTGCTAGACGAGTAAATGTAGCTTCTGTGGGTAATAAAGGTGTTCACTGAATTGTGTTAGATTGTGTTATACATAATATATGTATTCATTATATAATATTATATAAACAACAGGTACATTCACACTGTATTTGAGTTGCTTCCTGTACTACACTGTTGCATAATTCTGCATGACTTCCTGTGCTAAGTAGCCAAGTAGCACTCCTTCTGGCAGAGACTGTTGTTTAATAGTTATTTAATAGCCAGCTGATTTTTTTATTCATACATTTAAAATGCAAGTTACAAATAATGTTATGTTGCAACTTTTGTAGGCAAAGTACAGAAAACATTCTACTGCATTTAAGTCAATTAGTTCACTTAGGCCACACAGTGTGAGCTTTGAATATATGTTAGTAAAATCAGCTTTTAAGAATTCAGAACCAGAATCAGTATATCCCTAGTTCTAATCCAAATATATCTCTGGGCCAATACGAGGTCCTACCGATTAATCAGTATCTGCAAATCAAGCAGATAAAGCACCAATATTTATTGGCCTCTTTTAGTAATGAACACACACCTCAGACATATAATCTACCCTGATCAGATCACAGGTCACAGCTGGTCTTTTAGAGCACAGCCTGACTTGACCTGCCTATTCTCAAAGGTTGATGACTTGCATCAAGTCTATTCTAAGCTTCGGCACTGAAGTAGTGGAACAAACTTTCGCTGATCATCAGAGACCCTGAAGACTGAAGACTCACTGATTCCCTTAGAATTAGGGCTGGGCGATTAATTGAAAAGTAATCGAAATCGACATTGAGAACCTATAATCGATCAAATTTTTCCAGGTCGATTATTTCGATTACTTTCCCTTTAAAAACACTACCGCGTGT
>JBBPDC010049868.1:0-11437 GCA_037974485.1 Hemigrammopetersius urotaenia
TATATATATACACACACACATATATATATGTGTAGATAGATAGTTAACTCGTGATTAATTGCACCTTTAAGTCTGTCCTAAACATACTGTTTTAATAGTATGTATATACATACATACATATACACTTACTGATTCCTTTTTTCCGCTTAATTCCAAATAAGAAACTGGCCGTGAGTGCCCTTGTGCTCCAAAGACACAAAGCGCCATTGTCTCTGGTAAAGGCTCCTTTTTATTTTGAACACAACCTAAGAGTTCAAAAGATGCTGTGAGTGCAGATGAAAAGAAAAGAAAAAAAAAAAAAAAACACTTCAAAGTTTAAACCCACACACACACACACATACAGGCTGGTAGAACGTCTCATTCTTGACTTGAAGGTTCTAGTTCATTCTAGAACAGTTGTACCAGCACAGTAATTGGGAATTGGGAGCTGGATTTGATGCAATATTTCTTTTTCATTAACTATTCCAGCAGCAGGGGAACAGCAAGCATTCACTCATTCAGGACGGTCAGTGAGGCAAGAAAAGATTCTTCGAACCTATAAACATTCTGCATTAGTCCTGAAACTTTCCAGCAGTTCAGCAACTGTCCATTGCAGGAGCCATTTAGTCACACAGGATAAAGTTATATGACGATACGATGGTAGAGCATGTGACTGGCATTGTGGCCCACTAATAGTGCATTCACAAACCATGAAAAAGTATCCCCAAAATACAAACAGCAAATGTACCCTCAAAGGTACAGGAATTTTCAGCTGTGAAGCTTAAATGAGGCAAAGTCCACTACATTCAGGGACATATTTGTACCTTTATATAACTTCCCTATTTTACAAAAATAAAATAAAGACCTCCTGAAACAAGGTGTATAGAGTAAATACTACTTACAAATTGGAATATTACTGAATTCATCATATATCTGCTGCTGCTAGACATCTGAAGACACTTCCCATGTGTACACACACACACATTATATATATATCCTCTTATAATGGTACAGTTATGTCCGTATACAATTTTCTGTTTTTTTCTGATGGTTTAGTGCTTCTTTAATGTAAATAATTAAGGTGCAAAAAATATGACGTCTACTGATTATGGCCTCTTACACTGAATGTATAGGATAATGTACCCACCTTGTTCTCGAACATCATTTTGAGGCTGCTGAGAGCGACGTTGGGTTTCTCACATGCCTCTGGACTCTCTGCACCTCTCTGGCCGCACTCGTCCATACCGGGCTCTCTGGGACTCTGAGGGGTCTCTTGACTATCCGGGGTCAGCGCGGCAGTGGACTTTTCCAGGATTTCTGCAGGCTTTTTGTCAGTGCTGGTGAAGATTCCTGCGGTTCTTGAAGGGATGTGTTTTTCAGCACACCCTACAGACCTCTGTGTGTGTGGTGATGGAGGCTCACTGGACAGAGGCTGCTGGACCTCCCACCGCTTCTTCAGGATGCCGAGGTTACCACCACGCAGGGCAGGAGCTACACCCTCCACAGACTGGAATCAAATGCAGCTCTTTATTAGAATACATTAAATTACTTTCTGCAAGTAGTTTTATTCTGTTTTATTCTGTTCCCCCATCATTACATTATAGTGTGGTTTAATGTGAAACACTCCATTGAGAAACCTCAGATTAGTTCATACGGGTGGTGACAGGAAACAGACATCTGAAGACTTCGCTGTGCTAGACAGGAATTTGGTGGAATTTCAGACTTCTGGACGTTTTTATTGAACTACCCATGAAACATTAAACAATTAACCCCACCCATACAAAAGAAACAGTTTAATATGACACCAACAATACACATTAAATCTTTAAAAGACTGTCAAATAACAACAAAAAGATGAGCTTCTCTATGAGAGAACTTTAGTAAACATCTGGAATCAAATGGTGACTGGAATCTCAGCATTGCATTATGAAACAAGGATCTGATAAGAAACCTGATAGTCATTGTTCAACGACAGAGCTCCTTCAGAAACGGGTAAAAAAAAGGAAGGAAATAGGTTTTAGTTACAGGCTCCAGAGCACCCAAGGACAAGCACGGCTGTTAGTTTGTTAGAAGACAAGGACAGGAAAAGAAGAAAACCTGGAGAATTGAGCAGCTCCCTCAGTCTTTGCAAGTGGAAGTGAAAGAAAGCTGTCCCAGATGTGAACTGTCAGCCCCTCCCGAACGACACGGGAGGAGAACTAGGGAAAGGGGCGTGGAGGAGATACACCCCTACACACACACACACACACACACACACACACACACACACAAAGATGGGGAAATGGAGAAAAAGAGGCATTAATGAGTAGAAAACAAGCAAGACATGAAGAGTAGATATCTGAACCATGAAGAATTTGCCATTGAAAAAATATCAGTGGTTCAACTTTGTCTGCTGTGAACATAAATAAGGTTTCCTAAAGGAAATTTGGTTAATCAGCTGAGGAGTGTGAAATTCGCTTCTTTAGTTCATAGCACTGATGCTATAATGCTAATGCAGATAGGTAAAGGAAGTGTATATCAAAAAAAGAAAAGAGTATATGAGTCAAAATGACATGTTCTACTGTTTTAAGCTATGCAAAATGTGTGTGTGTGTGTGTGTGTGTGTGTGTGTATATAGTATGTCCATCATGCATTGCTCATATGTAAAATCAAAGAACAAAACCTGACCCTAAACGGGTTTGGGCTTATCAGCTATTTGGAGGTTTTACCAAACTAAAATGTTCTTCCAAACGTGATAACAATACAGAAAAATACTGCATATCGCCAAGATATCCACTTTCTAAGAGACCTTTCCCAGTTAAAAGCCCAGGAGCTCAAACCTCCAATCAGTGCACATACACTAATATTCCATAAGGAGACCCGACCAGATACTTGTCAGGTCCACTCAGGTTCACAAGTCGATCTTACAGTACTCTCTCAACCAGAGGAACAAAGGGCCAGTCTATTAAACCACTGAAGCATACAAGCATCCACTGCATGATCCACAAAACCCACACACTGGTGATGTGGAAGGACTCTACTGACCATGCGTGTCCATCTACTTAATCAGGACTAAGTGGAAGCGGCACTGAGGAACTGATATGAGCTGCCTGTAATTAGTCTGGGGATGCTGACTTGTAAATAAAGCAAGATTTTGATCATCTAAAGCATTTGTATTTTCTGAGGAGTTGTGCTTAAATACCCCTTCGGCTATCTTTGTACAATAGCTACCTCTGTTCTGCATGTCTTCACATGTAACTCTCTGCTGCTAGAATAGTGTCTGTCATAATACTGTATTCCGTCAGACTAGCACTGTAGCTGTTGACTGCAGTGATGTACTGTTTTTCTCTCTTTTGTCCTGTCTGCCTTTGTGCTGTTTCTGTTTTTAATCTTGTGTCGCTCCATGGTCCTGGAGGAACTGTTTCATTCCACTGTGTACTGTGGGTATAAGGTTGAAATGACAATAAAACCTACTTAACTTGACTTAAACAATTTGACAGTTTTTCTATTCCAAGCTACAATTCAAGGCACTTACCAAAGCTTCTTTGACCCAAAAGTGATTTAAACATATAAAAGGTTTGAATGCTGTCACAACAAGGATGTGGGGTCTGAAAGTATTCCCCCAAAATGATTTTACAATCTTTCTTTTGAAAATACGACTTTGTTGCGAACGGACACGAGTTCGTTTAATAAACCATTTCTGAAAGGGCAAGTGTTCCCAAACTTCTTTTTTAATAAAAGGAAGAGAACAAGAGTATTTCCTTCCTGCTGTTGTTCTCGAGTGCCCGCTGCCTGACCTCAGACATCCATGTCCGTATGCGCCCGTCCTCCAGGCGAGCGGTAAATGAGCTCAAACTATGTATGATCACTACTGCAGTATTAACTGGAAGCTGTACTAGCTCTACAGATTGTGGTTTCATTGAGATAATGATGTAAAAATCCATATATAAATCAGTACAGTATCATTTATTTGAATCATAGTTGATTGGGGTCATACTTATTATATGACACCTATAATTATAATTATAGAATTAAACAAAAGTTTTACATTACAGCCTCAAATATGTATTTTAAACATTTTCTGCATATTTTAGCTATCCATCGGAAAATGCAAAAAAGCCTCCAAACAAGATGTTTTAAAGTTGATTTATATTGAAATAAACTATAAATCAATTTTAAAAATATATATCAACGTATACTGGATGTTACTGTAAAAATGCATGTGGTTTTACACACTAAAGATGTCAAGATTTATGAGTCATTTCCAATCATGTCACCTTTCTTAAAATTGCTATTGCCTAGGCCCTGAAAACAACATAATACCAAAAACGGTCCACAAATAAAATATCCATCTCTAACCAGTACCCCAGGACAACTCACACACTCACTGTGATAAACAGATTTCAAAAATAATCTTAAGTTTTAACGGACACAGAAGCTAATGGGCTAGCTTTGGTTTCAGGACGGCCTGTTTTCTGGCTACCTGATTATTTCCAGTGGAGAACCATTATCTTCAGTCATGTCTTCAGTCTTGTCTTCAGGCAGATGAAGGTCCAGGGCCTACATGCTTTAAGTCAGTTTCTTCTCTACAGACTCACCGACTGTGTTTGTCATGCAGCGAGGCTCTGCACACCAGTGCACAATATGCAGAATAACTGGAGTTTGTTCAACTACAGAGGACTTACCTGCAGATTAAGGAGTCTAAATAGGGCTTAAGTGGACTAGTCACTAACTGCAGCGTGTGGCTGGGAGGGAAATAACACGTGCAACACCGGGCAGATATGTCTGTCTGTCTGTCTGTCTGTTTATAGTGTTTTACTTTTGTCATGTTCTTCACAAAATATATTAAATAGTGAAGAGAACATCTAAAATGCCATGTAAACGATTCATTCAGAATATTTAAAAATACTATATGTGAAGTAACTATTAATAAATAAAAATAAACACATATTTAATTATTCCAAGTGACTGGAAAGTGATCTTAAAAAAACAACACTAAATGTGTAAATGTGTTGGTTTTTTTTTTTTATTCCGATGCTTATTTTATGTATATGAGACCAAAGAAGCTGTTTATGGTGAGACAGTTTAGTTGCTGGGTGCCGCCTCCTGGAAATGAACGTGCTTTCACTTTAACACACTGAACGACATGCTCTCAGCAACACAGGCCCATTTCTGATCAGATTCTAATGGATGAAAAAACAGACACTCACTTTTTTCCTGTCCGCGTTGATCTCCTCGGCTGCCTTCTGGTATCTGCAGTCAGGAGGTCGGACAGGGTGAGATCAGAAAAAGGTCAACACTGAAAACTCCTAATACAGCAATATAGGACTCTTCTACACATAAGATATAGCAAAACGCATTAAGCTGTGGCATAGAGGGAGTACATTTCATTTCATTCATGAGATGCTTTTATCCAAAGCGACAGTCTCCCTGGAGCAACTTGGTGTTAAGAGTCTCGCTCAGAGACCCAGGGGCAGAGTGCTGGAGATAGGATTCAAACCCATGACCTCTTGGTCCAGAGGCAAGTATACTACCCACTAGGCCTCCACCACATAATATCTGTTTAATGATCTAATCAAATTATCCTGGTTTAAGAGATTAGGAGATTTGTAGTGCAGATAAAAGTGATCAGAGCTCCTTTATAGAACAACAGTGACATCAGGTGGTGCACCATGGCAATGCACAATAGAGGAAAGTCTTTTGGATTCTAAAATGCCGTCTTTGAGGGCTTTTGCAGTTTATCAGTTGCATTCACAATTAACTTGTGCTTTTTTCACAAGTTAATTGTGTGTGTGTGTGTGTGTGTGTGTGTGTGTGTGTGTGTGGCCTTTGTGCAAACATATATTTCCATATAAAAAAATATTATATATATATATATTTTTTTTTTTTTTTTTATTATTTATTATTATTATTTTTTTTTTTCAGGCTGCAACCATTATAAGGTGTGCTACACTTTTGTCCATTTTTCTGAATAGCAGCACATCCTCTACTGGAATAATTTCTTAAGTCTTCTACAAGTCTTAATTTCAAAAACAGGAACAAACAAACGTGAAATGAACTGTTGAACTGTGTTCTGAAAGCCCATTCAGTTTAAGCAATAGTGAATGTAGGAGTCAGTCTTCTCAGACTAGTGGGGACAAAAGCAGAATGCAGCCAAATTGAAAGAAAGAGCAAGTTAGTGCCTGACTGGCCATGTGTTCTTCAAATACGTACTTGGAGAAGCGCTCAGCTATAGCCAGGCTTTTACCCCGTGCTCCCACAATAGACAGCTCTTTGGCCGTGACCCGCAGGGACTGGGAGGCCCACTGCCTTCTGTCGAACGAGCTGACCGCCATCGCTGCTTCTGAGGCTGGGAGGAAGAAAGGAAAACAGTCAGCAATCACCAATAAAGCCTTGCATCATATGACTAAGAAAAACTTGCTGTTTTTGTGGCTTAATGTCTCTATTTAGATTGTATGATCATGGGAGTCAACAGTATGTTTAGTCATGTTCATATAGTACATCAAAGTCTTCTACTGAAAAAAGGTTTTCCATTATATGGGCCCTTCAATTTTGGCAAACATGGGTGATTTTTTTTCTTATGTTTTATTACTTAGCGTCTAAACTACAGATGGCACAGATAACAGATATTGGTATCAGCGAAAAAATGCTGTATCAGATTACAGAGGGAAAACATTCAAGAATCTGATCCCATGCTGGCCTGAAAAAAGAACACTCATATCATGTGATGCCAGGTTGTTAGCTGTGTGTTTCAGTGGGGTGGATTTGAACACGATAGCCCACTTTTAGATCATAATCCTTTTTAACACTAGAGGGCGCTCCCGAGTGAATGGGATTCACTTGGTGCTTTCAGCAAAATTTTAATTAGTTCATCTCTAATTACTGGACGTTCTTACAGTGACTTGTATACATTCATGACATCAGCAAGCACAAACCAATGAGCCGATCAACTTGCCAGCCAAGCAGCACTCAGAAACCAGAGTGCCAACCAATCAGCATTCAGCAGCCTGAGTGCCAACCAATCAGCATTCAGTCTAAAACATTGGACCTTACACCCCAAAACCTGTTTACAGAAGAAGATCGGAAATATCCTTCTACTGTTCAGAATGAAATTCCTGTGTAAAAGTTTTGAATGTTTAGCCATTTAGTCTATTTGCTTTTCCCTTTAGACTTGCTTGCAGGCGCCCTTTAGCTCTATTCATTTTTCTGACATAAGAGGACATACACTTTTTGACATAAAAAGAAATGAACCGGCTGCTCTGGCTCTGGTAAAACAGAAAAATAAACAGATCCTTTGATATTGCCTGACTTAATTTTGATAGATGAAATCTTCGATTCCCCACACTACGGTCACTCAGACCAAGCTTGATCAATAATGGATGATGTTTATTATTATGTTCGCTGTTTATCATAACCAGTGTCACAAGAGGTGCTGGTCAAAGGGCGAAAGGCTGGAAAAACTTCCTGGACAGGTCACCTGCCAGTCACAAGGACACACCGCCAGATACAGTCACACTTAGAGACAGTTCACCTCATATGCATGATTTGGACTGTGGGAGGAAACCAGGGCTCCCAAAGGAAACCCACACAGACACGGGAATAGCAGACAAACTCCAGACAGAAACGACCCTCAGCTGCCCTCAAATCAAATCCAGGACCTTCTTGCTGTAAGGTGACACTGTGTCATCATATGTCGAAGTGTCATTATTGGGATTCAAACCCACAGCCTACCGATCACAGGGGCAACTCCCTAAACACCAGGCCACCACTGAACGTGACTGAACATGTGAAACTGATGATGATGATGAAGTATTCACAGGTTCCTGAAAGTCACTAACAAAATGTTGACAGCAAATTAAGTTGCGTAGAACCTTAAGGGACCTGTCATATCATGTCTTGGCAACTTAGGGAAAACCAGAATTTTGTGGGAGAATAACTTCCTTCCTCTTGCACAGGTACTGAGTCATTGTTCTGAATCGGTTCCAAACACTTGCTGCTCACCTGGATTCACATTACACTCATGAGCTCTGACCTCAATCAGACAAGACTCAGCGGGCTGTCACTCGTACCTCCAGGCGCTCTGTCTGTGCCTGCACTTATTGTGAAAGAGTTGAGGAAACTTTCTGAAAGCAAGCGAAAACTCGTCGGTTAGATCTGCTTCTTTATAAAGAGCATTGAGAGCGGAAAATTGGTTACAGAAAAAATTCCAACCCTGTGCTGGATTCCCAGGAAAAAAATGGGCTAAATAGGATTTGGAGAAAATATAGGATACATTTTTTTCTAACTGGTTATTAATCTCTGATGGTCACGGCTTGTTTCTTTAGTTTTCCCTTAATCTCAAGTGAGATACATTAAATCATCATGTTTAGGTAGTAATTTAACTAAATCCAACATGAACTTTTAGACCTTAAGTTTATATCCTACATTTCATTCCCCAGACAGGAAAGGATTATGTTTGTATGGTTTCATATACAAAAACAGTTGCATTTCACTTTTGAACCCATTTGCAAGCTCTCTGTATCCCTTTAATAGATGTAAATATATGTATTTCTGCACTGATTGGCTGCCCTGTACTGTACATGTGTGTGTTTGTGGCATCCTGAAAGCAGTTAAGTAGTTATATGGGCTTTATGGAGATTGTTTTCATAAATTGGGCCCTTTAAGTTTCAAAACTTCAATTTTTTCATTAGACCTCAGAGTTGAGCCAAGTGTTTAATCAGGTCTAAGACTAAAATGGCAAATTAGTCTTAAAGCAAAATCCTGGCTCTACTACCACACACACTAATGGCATGAGTGGATAACGGTGAACTTGTGAGACATTGAGTGTGTCACAATGACAGACACATGGCAAGTCCTGACACAGCATCTGACTCAACTCTAAACACACTGCGGCTTCTTGGTGCTTATTGTAAGATGTCATTCAGTTTCATTTACAGTGAGTCAATGGCCCCCAATGCTTTCGTGAGGTCATGTTCCCCGCACTCTGACTTCCCTTAGGAGAGTCACTGTCTAAGCATTTCATTTAAGCAAACTTTAGCAACCCATTCTTAACTCTCACTCTATATGGTCATCTTCAGTCAGTCCTCAGACAAAAAGACACAAAGTGGAGGCATGATGAGAGAAGTATTGTGTTCATAATGGCTCCCTAATCCCTAAATCTGGTCCGAATAGCATACACTATATTCTTTGGTTCTGCATGAGTACTGTTTGCTATGGCATTTGCCCTATTCAGCCGGTCACAGTACTACCCTCAGAGTAAAGCCAGGACTGGAGATCACATACTGAAGCACAAAACAATTGTTTACAAAAATGTGAAGAAGAAAGCAATGTATTGTAATTCCATGTATTGCTTTCATAGTCATTATTAACAATTAGCCAGAAAATGCAATCTGATCCCACTCCTACTATAGGGTGAATAGGTCTTGTACACAGCCAAGATGGGAGAAGAAAGTCCCACAACAAATGGAAAGGCAGTCCTGTTGAGAAATGCAGGCTCAGTACGGCCCTTGGCTCATGGGATATGATTCAGATCCTGCCACATCCTAAACTCTCCCACACAAACCTCTCAGAGGTCAAGGGTCTGCAGCTTAAGACATCAGATTCAGCACTGGGGTTTTCCAGATGCGCTAAAGACAGGATGCCTCACTATTTAGTCTTCCTGTTAGGGTAATTCATTAAGTTTCACGGCTAAAGGAATGTGTCTGGTCCAACATATAATTCTTCTTTAATGACAGAATATGTCGGGTCAGCAAAGCCATATCAACCCCTGCCCACCTCAAAAACATCTTAATGCTTTCTTCAAAATCCCCACTTCCAAAACCAGACAAGAGGACCATCACTCTTTTGGGCAAACTGGCATTTGTATTTCCTTTCTGTGACACAGATTAAGGAGCATAAGCACTTCTCAGACAGGCTGAGAAAGAAACTGCACTCAGAACTGTTGAGAAAGACACAACCAACATCTACTTTCTGAGGATGTTGCTGACATTGACATTAGCCTGGTCATTTTTCACAAAGCAAGATTTTTCAGGAAGCTGGACAAGACAAAAGTGAGAACTGTCTAACAGAAACATTTTCCAGCCGTCCTCTGATTGGACATTCTTCGATTGGATTCATCCTTCGAACAGATTCTTTTGTGAAATATCCAAACACCCAGTCAATGCAGTAGAGCCAGCAGTTTGTCCACCACTGCAATCAACTCATGGCAACAGACATGACAAGTAATAACCTGCCCTCCCAAGGCAGAGAAATTACATACCTTCAATAAGAGTTCTGGGTGGTTAGTTGGTCCTTCTTGTAGTCAAATGATCAAACTGGCTGCCGCTGTCCTCCTCTGTGTCTGAGCTCAGTCTGAGCAGCCCTCTGCTATTACAGAGGGTGGGGGTGGGAGGGTGAAACGCTGTGGCTCATCTCAGCCAATGAGGACACATTTGTTCCTTTCACCTAGCAGGTAAGACCACGCCCACCCAAAGCATGCATGATCACCCCATTTCTTCAGACACTATCAGTGTGACCATCAGTGTGACTCAACTCCAGGCTCCCTCAGAGACCTGGGAATACCCTCCACAGTTCCTGGAAACAGTGTTTGTTCTCCACCTCCTACGATAAATCTGAGCATTTCAATTCAGGAGAAACATAGTTGGGGAAAATCACTTAACTTGCTGAAGCAGCTACTAAGGAGTTTGCTTTAGGTTCAAGTATGAATAAAGGAATAGTGTTTTTCCAGATGAAAGTGTGAACGCTAAGGGGAACCCCAGAAACAAGGTGTAGAAGACTTAAGCCAAATTAGTCATCACCGTCGACCTTCTGAATTACAGGTCTTCCAGAAAGTGGGGAAAAAATAGAACATTTTTGCATAGACTAAGCAGCTTGAACTAAGAAAATAAACATCCAGTTTTGCTGATTTACCCTTCAGTTAGGCACTAGAGCTACCGGGCCAAGACAGCTACTGAGCTATGGTCGTCACTAGTTTGTGTGAATTATGTGTCTAAATCACTTTTTACTTAATCTGGATGTAGTCAGTTCGCAAAGACATGCTATCATTGCTCAAACGCACCAAAACTAATCCAACCAGCTTAAAAACAGCATCCTGCTCTTCCTTAGGGTGGTCCAGACTTGTGGATATGGATTAGGACTAAAAATGAACAAAGCTTCAACCCTACAGGCAGTCATTTGAAACCATTCTAGGGCTGGCATTCACAAAGCAGTCTTAAATCACACTGACAGGTCTGCACCACCTGAATGAAGACCTGGATCTGGTTTGAGCAGGTTTAGAGTTTTGGTGATATTTTTACAAATTCTTTGGGCTGAAAATTTCTACAGTTTCTACTCCTTACTCAAAAAGTAATATATATTGTTTCATAAGAAGCTAATGTGTGTAAGACAATGTATTATCTAACAAAGTGTCACAGCCGTCCCACCTCCTGCACCCGCGCGTCCCGTTCCCCTCAGTCGGTCCCTCTCCCCTGAGTTCTAAAGC
>JBBPDC010049897.1:0-11436 GCA_037974485.1 Hemigrammopetersius urotaenia
ACTTCCAGTCTTCCAGCCTGTTTAATCCAAAGAGGCAGTTCAGGTTCCTGGGGATTCCTCCCCCGGCAGCCTGACATACCTGTACCTTTATTAATATACATTTTTTATTCTCTGGGGGCCTGACATTTATAAGGACTGTACTTTTTTCCTCACCCTTTAAGAGCATTTTTGTTATGTTGTTTTAAAATTCTCCCTGATCCTTTCCAACCAGATTGCATTACATGCAATCCGGATTGCTTTCCTTCAGCACAGTTATGTTGACCTTCTCTTGATCTTGTCGTTTGCATTCTTTCCAGAATCACCGACAGTTCTCACACATGTCTCATTATGCATTGGAGATTAAGTCACCCTTTTGAGGAGTGCTATTCCCAAACATTTAGGCTCCCATTTTCCATGAATTACGTTCATTGTGCAGTAATACTTAACAGATGTAGGCTATCAGCGTGTCATCCTATAAACAGTCTCCCACCCTGTCCAGATTGTACTGCAAACGACTTTTATAGGCCTTTTGTTCTGCTTAAAATAGATTTTGCATAAAGACCTTATGTAGTGTCCCTAAGGGTATAAACAGTGATAATAATGGCAACAATAATGACTTAACATCTATTGGTTTTGTGCAACCAAAAGTGGAGCCATTTGGGCAACATAAGAAATATCCTTGAGGTTGTGCTACTATTTTTACAAAGAACCTCACTCCTTAAAAATGTACATTTCTTATATCCTAATTCAATGAGCAACATGCCGTCTACCCTCTTTCCAAGGTCGGGTGCGTACCACATTCTGTAATGCAACATGAATATTGAAAACTGGGGTTTAATTCAACAGTTTCTGTGAGGGGTACTGATTAGAACTGGAATGTGCTAGTGATATAAACAGTTCAGTATACAGATATACAGATCTCTGGGGAGAGCTTATGCTATATGTAGTAAACAGCAGCTTTCATATTGTGCTTCAATTACCTATGATACATTTCTCTAATGTGAGTGAGTGTAGTTGACCTAAAATGTGCTGAATAGGTGAATACAATGTGTGCTGCCTATTAAAATATGACTGTGACGTTCATGTTGACTGATCAGGACACTCAGGAGTCTCCTGTGGCAGAACATGGCTGATAGTGTTAAGGAACACCTCCAGTCCAGTTTGTGGTATACAGGCCTGTTAGATAAAAGATATTTTTACTCCATTATCTTCTGCTTATCATTTTGAGTCACATTCAAGATTAAGTTCATTACTAGATATGTGCACCACAAAATGCTTCAACATCTAATGGCCTTCTGTGCAGTGACCTCCTTCACAGACTTTCTACATCTTTTTAAAGTCCACATCACTTTACTTCAAGAAGACAAATTTGGTGTTATCATTTTAGTTTGGAGATCTTGGTCTTGGGGTGATACATTTCAATGAAAACTTGATTCCCAACCTTATTGGCTTTTCTGGGTTTATATGATTAATGGGTCCTTAAATCCAAAAGGAGTGACAGGGTTTGATGATGGGTCATCAGTCACTCCTCATTTATCCTAATACAACACTAGATGCAATCATTGAGGTCTTTCTGGTTCAGTGTGTCCAGGGTCAATCTGTTCTAATTGCTCTGTTGGACAAGGCCTGGTCTCTGTCTACAGCACTCTTCTAATCATTTGGCTGACATTAAGCAGCAACAAGTAGGTGGTCTTGAACCTGAGTGAAAATGCACATATACATGCACACCAAAAGGCTTTACAGCCTTGCATTTTAAAAGGTTTCGATTGTCAGCAGGGTGTTAGAACAGTGTTGCTAATATTACTTTTGTCGAGCAAGGAACATATGATGTGTTCTGTAGTTTGAAGGGGCAAAGGTGCTTCCAGATAACACAATTAATGACCGAAATTCTTAGGTTAAACACTGAAGGATACATATACATTTAGCAACTGTAAAAAGTGCTGAAATTTAAATGTCAACAATTTTGATGTCTACAATTACAGAGGGCAAACTGTCTCTGAACTCCCTTGGAGTGCTCAGGAATGGGCAGACAGCCAGGAATCCATGCAGATACTCTTCATTTAACAAAACGAAGCAGGCAAAAGAAAATAGGCACGGGGGCCACGTGATACAGAATAAGCAGAACCGGGAAACAACAGGGAAAAATGAGGTGATGGACACATGAGGATAAACTAACAGAAACAAGCTTAAATACCAAACATAATCAGAACGTGAACACAAGGCAGCTGGGAAACTAAGGAGCGCATTAACAGAAACAGCTGACAATAACAGACACGTGACTACAGAACAAAACAAACAGATGTCAGAATAAAGGCCCTCCCAGAACACAGGACAGAAAACACAACAAATACACAACACAAGCATAAACCAAAAGCAGTGGCCCTAAACGGCCACTGACCAAGCCGTGACACAAACTGTGCAGGTTGAAGATTTGGGTATTTATTTTTTGGTGACTACTGAGTTAGCTGCACAACTGTAGTTCTAAACTGACAAAGCAAAAATTGGACTCTATGTTGCAGTATGGAAAAATGGTAGAAAATGTGTACATTTTTAACCTTTATTATTCTTTTCAAGTTTTCCATAAAAGCCATTAAATCACTACACAGTAAATGAATACCTGTGGAAAAAGTCCTGTTGAAATGTCTCTTATTGGACAAGCTGTCTAAAGTACTTTCAGGTGCAGTGAGTTTGCCTGCTGTCTAGGTTGGATGTTTTTAAAATCTTGATTTTGGACGGATTCTCCAAACTGAATAGCTGGCAATGTCACATCAAGAAAATGTATTTAGAAACAGTTTATTTCAGTTGCTAGCATTAGCAGGAAAGTTAGGGAGTACATAATTGCTTTCTCAAGAAATAAACCAGACAGTGTTTTATGACTGAAACAAGCTGATAAGGTGTACACTACATGGATAAAAGTACTTGGACACACCTGTTTTTTTCAGAGTTTAGGCTAGGCCCCTTGCTTCCAGTGAAGAGAAATCTTAATGCTTCAGCATACTGACATTTTGGACAACTTTGTGGACACCGTTTGTGGAAGAACCTTTTTTATTCTAGCATGACCGTGTCCACAAAGACATGGTTGGATGAGTTTGGTGTGATAGAACTTGACTGGCCCACACAGAGCCGTGACCTCACCCTTACTAAAATTAACCATGGTTTACTATGATTAAATAACCATGGTTTTCATGGTTTTTGGGGTAACTATGAAGTGGTATCTGTGTATGTAAACTATGGAATAACCACAACTACCATGAAGTGCTATGGATAAACCATAGTAAAACTATGGGTAGTACCAAAGTACCATGGGGTACCATAGTAAAACTATGGTTACTGCATAAAACCATAGGAAACCATAGTGAATTTTCGTAAGGGCAGATCCATCCAACACCTCTGGGGTTAATTGGAACAGAGATTGCGAGCTGGGCCTTCTCAACCAACATCTGTGCCTGACCTCAAAAATGTATTCGAAAGCAATGTCATTCCCTGTTGGTATAATGGTCAGGCGTCCCAATACTTTTGTCCGTGTACTGTATATTGAGTCTTGTTTGTACGTCGATGAGACTATCCTAAGGAAATTCCAGATTCATCCACCAGAGACCAAGCTTAATTTACTGCTATATAAGCTTTTAGTATCGGATAACTATTTACACTACCTCTAATAATAGACGATCTAAACTCTGCAGCTACAACGTGCCTGTGGACCTGTAGCCCGCTGAAAAGTGAATAGACTGGTTTTGTGTAACCGCCCGCCTACACGTCACTGGGATAAACCAATCAGATTAAACTAGTTAAAACGTACCGCTTCACTGGGAGGGAGAAGGGGGGCACGAATCTGTTAGCGTCTTGAAATTCACAATTTACTCAGAAATAACGGAAAGATAAAAAAATATACAATTATTTCGACGTCAGTCTTTTACGTAGAATTGAATATGTGGGCTAGGAAGTTGCTCGTTTAAGAAAGCTTGAACTGCAAGGTTTTCTGTACACCCCTATTCTTTTGTGCCTGGAGCCGCGTCGTGCTGCTCCTCGGAGAGTCAGTCATTAGCGCCTCTCTGCTGCAGTATGAATGTGGATAAAAAGAAGGAGGAGGAGGCACTCCTTTAAATAACAAATAGCCACATTTTTGGACATATCGGCACACGGGATCAATATGTCATCGCTTGAAAACGTCTTTAGGATACGTGTGGAGTCGAAGTAGCGAACGATGTTGTAAATCCTAGTCGTGATTTTGCAAGATCTACGAAGGTAAGGACATGGAAACATCAGCCCCTTGACCACTGATCTCTGATCAGTTGTTTCTCTTTCATTGGGATCTTGAACACTGCATTGATGGAAATGTGGCTGGAATTAGTGTTTCAGTGTTACTTGTGCTTTCAAAACATGGTCCAGCTGCATGCTGATCCTCTGTTTTCTGTTAATTTGACCATCTAGAAGTCTACATACTGCTCCATGTTCACGTTGGTGTCCACTGACTGCAGAGTAGACCTTCCTCCACCAACTTGTTTCTGTTCTATTGTGCATACTCAAAATACACCATGTGGATAAAAGTACTGGAATGCCTGACACCATCAGGGACTTTAGGAACATTATATTCAAAAACATAGACTTTTATTGATTCCCCCATTACAGCTATAACAGCTTCCACTCTTCATGGAAAGCTTTACACAAGATTTTGGAGTTTCTGTCGGAATTTGTGATTATTCGTTATGTAGAGCATTTATGAAGTCAGGCACTCATGTTGGACGAGAAGGCCTGGCTCGTAATCTCTGGTCCAGTTGGATGGGGTTGAGGGCCAGTCAAGTTGTTTCACTCCGAACTCACCCAGCCATGTCTTTATGGACCTTGCTTTGTGCACAGGGGCACTGTCATGCTAGAATAGATAAAGGTTCTTCCCCAAACTGTTTCCATAAGGTTGGAAGCATGGCATTGTTCAGAGTATCTTGGTATGTTGAAGCATTAAGATTGCCCTTCAGTGGAAATAAGGGGCCACCTGAGTTCAATAATTAAGAGGTCTGTCCCAATACTTTTGTCCATATAGTAAAGCAAGACTTGTCATGTTATCACTGACAGTAGAATCGAGCAACTCCGTTCGGTCTGTGGAGACAACATGGTATTATATTGACAGTGTTATTGCCATTGGTAATGTGTCCAGTAGCAGTATTGGTTTTTCATGTCTGATTATGCTTGGCTCGGATAACACAGAGCACTCTTAGGTTTCAGAGGCATTGTTATCTGACCTCTGAGTAGGATGGCATCCGTGCATCTACTTCTGTCCAGGCATGGACACTTTTAGGGTATGGACTGTCTTTAGTGGTGTAATGGACAATGAGATTGCAGTTTGACATTTCCTACACAGCCCAAAAAGCTTTTGACCTTATGGAGATTAATATTCTTGCAGTTAATGACTATTGATTCCATTTGTTGTTTGTTGCCTGGAGACACTCTTGTTTACATGGATGTGTTGGAGCTTTCACTGGAAGTGTTAACTTACACATACTGTAAAGCACTAAATGAACATTTTCTTTTTAATGAAATAAACCGGAAAAAAAACGGATTTGTGCTGCTGTGTAAATAAGTGAGAGATATGCACACTGTTAATGAGAGAACTATTATTTAAGTTTGTAGGGGACTGTCTTGACTGCCAGACGTTTGTAGGACGAGACAAAAGTGTTCTCCCTCCTCCTCGTAGCCGGGTCAGTGAGTTGGAAATGTCGAGAGAGAAAGGGAAGAGAAGAGAGTTTCCTGCTGACTCAGCTCAAACACCGTTGATTATACCACCCTAAAGGCCAGACTGAGATTAGATGTTTGACTTTTCTTGAAAGGCCCTCATCTGTGAGAAAGAGAGCCTGTTTGTTTTTGTGACCTGGTTTACTACACGTGAGGGAGCTCGGGGACAGTGTTTTGCGGTTCAGAGGAAGTTGAAAATGAAATGCATATAGTGGGAGAAATAAAAAGTAGCTGCTTTGTGTTTTTTCGGGTGAGGGTAGCACAGTTAACCGTCTTCCACATTTTCAACAAATAATTACTAACCAACACTCTGGAATCTGTCAGTGAGTGATTGCCCTAGATCTGGGCACTCAGCTGGCCTTAAAAGGAAGCGTGTTCAACCTGTGCCTGTTATTGTTTGGTTACTCTGACTTCAGGAATTTACTGCAGCCAACGGCTTTTGGATTTTCAAACGCGGCGCGGTCTTTTCCCAAGGGGCCGTAACAGAAGCTTCACGGAAACAGAGCTCCTAGAGACTGTGAAGGAGAGCACACACGTGTTGCACAAGTTCAGTAACAGCAAATGGAAGTTAATAACAGCAATAAAAAGGTTAACACTGGATTGCTACTGTTTTTTTAGTACAGGAGAGACTAGTGAAAAGAGCCATGCCTTTCTTTGTGAGTTTCCAATCTAAAACAAAGCATTCCTTAACAAAAATAGGCACTCAGTATTGAATCTGCTACCTGTTCAAAGTTTGCACACATAGCACTAAAGCATTATATGCAGTTCAGTCATAAATGCCTGTAAAATTAATTGCTCACTGCATAAACATTTTTAATCATGTCTTTTTGGGCACAAACACCCCAAATTTCTCTCATCCATTGTGGGATTTGCTTGTTCCATCAGTGATGAGAATTAAAATTCTCAAGTAGGTCAAACTTCCAGTGAGTTTTATACATTCTCAGAAGCAATTAATCTAATCAGTGATTTCTGTTTTCACCGAAACCCTTGAATGTAAAGTATTTGTGTTTGGCCGGGCGTTTGCATTTAGATAGTGATGTGAACCTTGGACCGCTCCAGTGGGAAGAGCGACCAGTGCAGCTGTTCGGCAGGGCTAGCACGGCCTGTTTAATTAAATCGGTTTTGAATGTGTGATACTGTGCTGGCACTTGCAGCCTGTTCATGTCTGTGGACTTCTGAATACAACATGGGAATTTTATGATTCCTAAAAACAGCAAGAGAGGTTAGGCTATGATTAAAGTTGTTATTAAGAAGACAAACGTGTTATAACTCTTGTCGTCTGTGATTACAGATTTTTCTCAGCACCTTGCTGTTGTGCACAGTCATAAATTGCCCTCTTTGCTGTTTTTAGTCATGGCTGGTGGCCACACTTATAGAGCCAATAGCCATGACTAAGCTAAGCACTGCAATGTAAAAAGGTAATCACAAAAGCCAATAAGAACTAGTGTATTGAATATTTTGTACATCCATTAAATATCAATACATTTTTGCTGTATTGCCATAAATATGCAGTATGTTTTCCTCCTGTGTGATATTTCCATGTTCCCCTGTAACTAAAGCATCACTGTAGAAAAGTTAGGTAATTAACCAAAAATGTAACTGAAAAGGTAACGTAAGGCCCAGTAATGTTTGTGCTATGTATCAGAATCATAAAACTTTACTGATCCTGGAGAAAACTGCTGTGATGATTGCACGGTCTCACACACTTAGTCAAAGAAAAACTCTGTACTATTCACACAAAGCTGTATGCACAAAGTGCTGTGGTCAGTAAGAGAGGTGTGTATAAATACTACAGGCAATTAAATAAAGTACTGCTAATGTACTTAACTAATGAACACAAACAGTGGTATGACTACCATATTTCTCAAATTAACAATAGCACTTCAGTATTATAACAAGTCAGTAAAGCATGGTTTAACAAGAAATATAAAACACTGAAATATAATTAAGCTGGTTGACCAGTGCCTTTTCTCTAAAAGACTAATGTAAGATTAAGTAGGTGAAAGTAGGTTAAGTAGGTGAAAGATATTAAAATGCCAAACACTATTTAAACGAAGACAAATAGCCAAAGCATACAGGTTTGGCTCTAATTTTGATTTGAACTGTTTTCTGAGGTTGAAGTTGACTTCTTATTGTTGATTCTGCCTTAAATGTAACCTTATTTTCTGTCCTGTCTGAAATGGTGCAGGATTCTGAATCTTTAGCCACTTTAAAAGTGGTAGTGTCAGTGGGCCCTGCTTACAGAAATTGCATCAGATTTTTTTTTTCATAGGTCATACTTGTATTATAGTTTAAGTCAAGTAGGTTTATTTTCTTTTCAACCCCATACACACAGTCCACAGTTAAACAAAACAACGTGTCTCTAAGACCATGGTGCAACACGAGAACAGAAACAGAACCCCAAAAGACCACAAATGCAGAGAGAATGAAAGACAAGAAAAATAAAATGCAGACAAACGTATAGTGTAGTTGACAACCGCTGCCGTACTTGTCTGAATGAAAACAGTATACAATATCAATACAGGCATAGAATGTTGGGTTTATATAAAGTTCAGCTCAATGCATAGGTTGTAGTGACCTGTGCACATAGCTATGGATAACTCCTGAACTGGGGATAATCAGTCAGTGTCATGCTGGAACGTCCTGTGTCATCTCTGCATGATCCTCGCTAAGCTGCACAAGAGCCTGAGGGTCACGATGAGGGTCATCTTAGTTTGCACCTGGCTAACAGTTGACAGGACCCATCCATAACAAGCTACTATGTTGGTTAAGCAACAGTTTGTAAGATGCATTCATTGATCAGACAGCTCTCAGAACAAATATGTGCTGCCTTGCTCTCCCAGATTAGTTGGTGTCATAGGATGGGAAAGTTTCAGGAGGTGGGATACATGTGTTTGTGTTTGTTGTTCAACAGTTTGTCTCACACTGTCTAGGACTGGCAGATAAAGTTTTATGAAGACAAGGTGAAGCTCAAGCACAAACACTTTAAAAAACATGTTCACTTTTGGGAATCTTAGTGCTTTGATTTGCTTGAAATAATGCTATGTCACCTTACATTTATTTGTTTATTTATTTAAGTTAAATTAGGGTGTTTTTTTTTCTGTCGCTGGGCTCTGTTATTAAGGATAACTTGGTTAGCTGTCACCAGACAGACCTGTGCTGAAGAACCCCAGTGTGTCCTCGGCGGAAACGAAGGCCGGCCTAATCAACCGTGTCTTCACAGCACTTGCCTAACGTCTTTCTCCGCCTTCTCTCCAGCTTGTTTACAAGTTGTTAGCAGTCCATGCAGTCTCATCATTTGTAACAGCCTACACATGTACATACGCAAAGGTTTGTGGTACATTTCGGTCTGATTCTTTAATTGTCACAAGTACAACAAGATCTGTGAGTTTGTGCATTAAATTAAAGAAAAAATGAAAAGCTAGAAGGAAAAAAAATATGTAGGAAATATATTCACATAAATTTATGGAGAATAGAAATTTATAACTTGGTTGTTTTTTTTTTTCATTTTTTCAACAGATTTTTACATTGTATTTAATTTTGTTTGTTTATTTATTTTGTATTTTTATATGTTTATAGTGTGTCTTTGGAACATCTTCCTCTGGGATCAAGAAAGTTGAAAAATATGTATATATATTCACATACCGAAATGTATGCATGTATAAACAAGATCTGAAGTGTGCAAGTCTAACAGAGTAGAGTACAGTGTTGTATCGTATGTCTTTTCTAACAGTGTCGTATCGTATGTCTTTTCAGCTGCCTCTTTATAAAGTACCCATGGGCTGAGTTTTCCTCTTATCTTGAAAACTGGAAAAGAACTTTCCCCTGCCTCTGCCGACCCTCGCCTCCCAGTCTGTTTCCCAGAATGCTTCAGCACCCTGAGTGTCTTTCTCAGATAAGAGCGTGCAGTGCCAGCCCGCTACCACCCACAGCCCACTACTCTCAAAAGAGCCCGGAATGAATCTTTCTCACTCTCGCTCTTCCTTCTTGTGAACGCTTCCTTAGCAACCATCTCCAAGTTTACTTTTAAAATAAATAGATATAGACAGCATGTATGGATTTGGTTAAGACTACAAACTGGCATACTGGCTGCAGTTTTGGTGTACTTGGTATATTATAGACTCATGTCTTGGCATAGTGTGCCCCATTTCATTTTTATATGAAAATGAGGTTAAAAAGGCTGCATCTATTCCACTGCTTTGCAGCTGCTCAGCCACTGTTCAGTCTTCAGATGTGCTTACAGAATTTCAGGAGTGAATTGGTCAGGAATCGTCAGGGAATCTGAAAGGATATGACAGAAAGTAAGTAGGAGGAAAGTGTGTGTGAGTAGAGGAGATTTTAGAGCATGGCCAAGCCTGAAATTTGGCCTCAGTGGTTGTTTTAACTGGTCTCAGGTGTTTTCCTTGGTCACAGTTTTAACTGTAATTTTTCCTCATGCTTTTCTACAGTTTATTGAAAAACATAACTACTTTTTTACGTGATTGAAGGTGAGAAGAAATTTCAACATTTACATGCATGGCAGTTTTCCTCTTTTGTAAACCTAGTACCGATTTAAGAATTGGGAGTAGTAATGAGTTGTGATGCAAAATGATGATACAAAAGAGATAGATGATACAAAATAATCATGTATCTCTTATGTCTATGTCACTGGAGTCATCAAACTTGCTTCAAGTTCCTTGCTTTCAAATTGTGACCGTTCTTCACACATGTGCTGCTGTTATTTTAACTGTGTCGGACAGCCTGACTAGAACCTTCTGGTGTGGTTCTGTATGATGGTTTGATTGAGTAGTCTAATGGAAAAGAGGTCATAGCGCCGGTCATCTAGCTCATTGGCGAAGGGTCTGGTCAACAGACTGCCATGGTGCTGTCAGTGGAGCTCCTTGGCCTATATGCCCTGTAAGCTAATGCTGACTCCACCCCAGGATGGGATTAGAGAGGCATGCTTTGGGCTGTTCTCCCAGGATTACAGCCCTTCTATCTGCTCTGCTGTACCCACAGGCCTTGTTTGTCTTTATGATGTGGTGGACATGGTGGACTCTAACAGTGCTCTGTATTATCTTTAGCTTTTGTCAGACTGGGAGGTGTGTTTTGTATACATAGGTTTCTTTGTGTTTGACAAGGGATGAGTCAACAGTGTCTAGGAATTCCATGTGAAAGATACTGTAATTTTGGCTATCCAGACAGCTATCAGTATTTGTAATCCAGTGAATAAAAAAGCATTTAAACATGTAATGTCACTAACATGACCTTAGTTTCACAATCATAGTTTCACTTTAATTAGCACTAGAAGTGAGTTTTTAGTTTGTAGCCTGCTATGATTAGTGAAAGGCAAAAGTATTGGGACACACCTGTTTTTCAGGGTCCAGTCTAGGCCTTACATCCAGTGAAAGGCAATCTTAATGCTTCAGCATACCAAGACATTTTGGACAACTAAGGAATTTAATTTGTAGCTATAAATGGGGGAAAAACTGTCTGTGTTGCTCTATGTATTTGAATGCAATGTTATTAAAGTCCCTGTTAGTGTAACGGTCAGGTGTCCCAATACTTCTGCTCATATAATGTATATATTCCTGATACATACAGTATATACAGTGTAGAGCCGATATTATCGGCCGATATTAGTCATTAGCCATTTTCCAAACTATTTCCAAACTAATGGCCGATAAATGAATATTTCAAAAATAAAATAAAAATGGACGAAACACCCTTCAACCATGTCATGAGTGTTGG
>JBBPDC010049918.1:0-11436 GCA_037974485.1 Hemigrammopetersius urotaenia
TGAAGGTAGGATTCGAACCCATGACCTCTTGGTCTAGAGGCAAGTATCCTACCCACTACGCCACCACCACCCACATAAATAAGGCAGAACCACAAAAGTCACAACAAAAGGCAAAATAGTGAGGGTCCTCTTTATACACTGACAACTCAAAACATCTGACATACATCTGGTCTCATCCCTGGCAGCTGAGAAGCATCATTGCTTTCATCTGCCAGTGATGAGACCCACCCCCCTCAACATAAAAGTCCTTAAAAAAACGTAAACAGTGGCGGCCTCTAGTGGCTGCTGCATGGGGGTGTTACACTTTGAAGTTGTTGCTGCAATACATTCTTAATTGAATGGCAGTATCTATTTGCGAAACCAACTATACACGATTCCACTGTCAGGTTATTTTTGGCACGGCTGCATTGGTGTCTTGTGGTGTGTAACAATATATGAATCACAATTATAGCATATGTATCCACTTACGCCATCGGCACATACTTACACTTTATGTCGATACCTGTTCATCTCCTGCTTTTCAGAATTCAAGGGTATTAATAAGAAGTTTGTCCTCCTTTGCTGCAGTAATAATAATACTGTTATGGGGAACTTTTACACAGATGTTGCATCAGTGCTATGAGAATTTAATTGCACAGGAACCTTAATGAGGTCAGGTACTGATATTGGATGATTAGTTTTGGATCCCACTCCAACGCATCCCTAAGGTACTGGATGGTCCCCAAACACAGCTCCAGTGCTTGGAAGCTTTATACCTCTCCAGTTTGATGCTTGGCGTTGGGTATGTTGACATTAGGCTTATGTGCAGTTGCTCCATGCATCCCAGTCTATTGGCTAAGCTTTTCTATGGAGATTATACAAGCTAAAGTGCGTGCAACAAATGGTGTCAGCGGTGGGTGCAGCTTAAAGTAGCTGAATTTATGATTCAGAAGAGGTGTCTGGATATTTTTCAACATATCAGGCCAGATTTATAAAACTATTGCGGTGACCTGCAGTACTTTAATATGTGACCTTGATAAAATGAAATAATAGTTGATATTATAATATATACAGTAATCCTTGCTTTTCGCGGAGGTTATGTTACAAGAGCACCCGTGTACAAGCGCACTTCTTGACCCCCAAATCTGCTCCCTGAACACTTTAATTTCATTTTAAACTCAGTTTAATGCATTACCCTTAAAGACAATGTAAAGGTAAATAAATAATCAGAATCAGAAAACTTTATTGCGCAAAAAAATGTTAGCATGAGCGGTTAGCATTAGCAGCGCGCAAAGACTCAGAGCAGTAATGCTACATGCTTCAGTAGCTTCTTCTTCTGCTGCTTCTTCTTCTTCTTCTTCTTCTTCTTTTTATGGCGGTTGTCTTTTCAGTGTATTACTGCCACCGCTGGATGGTAGCGGTAATACAGTTCGTTTCTCAGAAAAATCTGCATTTGACTGAGGGTTAATGTATATGAATAACCAGTGTTCAGTGCCTGTTTGGATGACAAAATGCACATGCTATGTCAAAGTAAACCAAAAATCAGAGCTGTGAATTTTGAGAATAGACACAATCTATGCTCTGCGAACAATATTCAAATATCATTCAGAGGGTGTGACTAAACTTAATTCTGACTAATCTTAACTAGACCACCTCTATCGCCATTCTAATTTAGCATTGACAACCAACATTCTTGATTTTACAAATGTCTGCTACTACTTTCTATATTAATGCCTTATTAATCTACTTCCATGACATACTTAATCCAAACAAATCAAATTGTGCCTTTTAAGTATATTGCTTAATCGACTGAGTGGGTTTATGTGCACAATTTGTTGATGACTCACACGTGTAACTGGACATGTTTGACAACACGAGAAAACATTTTCACCTGGGGTTTGTACCTGAAAAGTTTAATATCAAGCTAATTTCTCTTATCTTCGCAATACAGCTATGCTTTATTTAAAGAAACTGCATGCTCTAAAAATACGTTATAAAGAGAAAGAAAAAGAAATGTACAATGCAAATCAGGTAGAATCTACAATGCATGCTTCTGTGTTTTTCCTTTGCATTTCAAAGAGTGCATCTGTACAATAATTAAGCCTCAAAACACACGTGTGTGAATATGCGCAAGATATGGTCTGTCCAGGTCCCCTAAGACTGCAAAAACTCCTGTATCAGCACTAAACATACACTAGCTAGCATCTATTCTGAATTCATGACAAATAGGCAGACTAAAAGCAAAGTGAGGTATGAAGGCATGCTATTCCAGCAAAAAAGAGAGGAGTCAGTAATCCAGCCTCCTCTATTGATTATTCCTAAGAGGGTTGGAGAATCTGTTAGTCACACCTCCTATTAAAATATGCTTTGGCCAGCCTGTTTGGAGTCTTTTGGCACAGCTGTAATGGGACGGATGAGTATGGGATCACACAGCTTTGTGTGATGTGGTGCAGTGTTACACATCTCTGACAGCGCAGACTTTGATTTAGGTTACTGTAGGTAAAGTCATTTCAGCGTTTGGCTCATTAACTTACACTCTGGCCAAGTTTACAGGATTATCTCACGAAAGAAAGGTTTAGTGAACGTAAACTAGCAGAAATACTAGAAAATTGCAGAATTAAAACAATGCATTGATGATTGACAGATTGAAGGAGATATAGCTTGTGAACATGAAGTGAGTCTAAAACATTTTATATAATACTGCATATTCTACACTATTTGTCTAAAATATCCTGACACGGTTTCCAATACATGAATCCAGGTTCGTTAAGGTGCATTTATTGCTGACACAGGTGTTATAGTGGCCACACACAGGTTGTATAATCTTCACAGAAAAGCACTGCCAATAGAATGAGTGCCTCTGGAGCAGCCACACAGCGGCCTAAGCCCACCATATAAACCATATAATCTGTTGCGCTTTGGAGTTGAAGAACTATGTGGTTCATCCAAAACTAATGAAATCATCCAATGTCCATTCCAGACACCACATCAGTGCTCAGTGTGGCACATAGCGCAATTTATCTCCTTGGTGAGGTACTGGGCCACAGCAAGCCACCCAAACAGCCTCAGTGTGCTTTGGCATAGATTCTAAAACTCTCTGGAACTGTTCTGGAGGAATAGAACACCATTCTCCCAAAATAAAATACCGAAGTTGGTGCTGTGCTGATGGTGGTGGAGTGTCTTAACATTCACTAAGCTTTGAGACTCCTGACCATTACTCTAACTCCCCACTTTGCAGCTATAACAGCTTCCAGAGTTTCTGTAGCAATTTGTGCCCATTCATTCTGAAGATGATTTAAGAGGCCATGCACTGATGTTGGATAAGGCTCACAATCTCAGTTCCAGTTCATCCCAAAGGTCCTGGATGGGGTTGAGGTCAGGGCTCCATAGGGGCCAGTCACGTTCTTCCACACCACAATCATCCAACCTCATCCATCCAAGTGTCTTGGTCCACTGGGACACAGTCTGGTTGGAATAGAAAAGGGTGTCCACAGAGTTAGAAGCATGGTGTCCAAAATGTCTTGATATGATGAAGGTTGCCCTTCACTGGACGTAAGGTGCCAAGAAAAACGTGTCCCAATACTTTTGTCCATACAGTGTATTAGTCCAAAATCTCTCATAGATGTTCAGCTGGGTTGAGATATAATGACTGTAAAATATATGATTTACACTCATTTTATTATGATGACCATATCATTTATGTCACATCTCTATAGATCAGGGTGGTTTTAAGTAAAAGTGACAATTCTGTCATATGTGAACACACCACTGCACACAGTGTAAACATCACGAAATACTTCCTCTGCGTTTAACCCATTCACCAAGTGAAGCAGGGGGCAGCAGGAACACGGCGTCCAGGAGGCAGTGTGTGGGGACGGTACCTTGCTCAGGGTACCTCAGAGGTGCCTAGCAGTCTTGGGAATCAAACCAGGACTTTCTGGTCACAGGGCCAATGCCCTAACCACTAGGCTACCAACTGCCCCTGCCCCATGATGATATTCCTCTCTGTGGAGTTGTAGAAAGACTGTTCTTGCTGACAGAGTCTGCACATCCTGTACTGATATTCTGAGTCACGAGAAGCAGCTGCTCTTCTGGTTAAATATGTGCAATATAAGGTGCAATACTCTAAACGTACTATAAATGTGCAATACCTGCAATGCTACTTGGATTCCCCTTGTGTAGATATTACCACCCTCTTGTACAGTGTTTTTTATATTTTATATAGTATATACTATTAGTAGATTGCTCTATTCTCTGCTTGATTTTTTTGTCTTTTATACCTATCATAAAAAATGACTCGGAGAGCTTTGCGGAAGAATTATTTGCGCAAATGGAGAATAAAAATCTTGACTCTTGTATCTTGAATCTTAAACATCACATCACATAACTATTCACTGAGATCTAAATACAGATTTCATTAGTCACTATTCCTATCAAACGCCTGCACTAATCATTCAGATCTGTTTGCCTGCTATTTGTTTGTCTGATAGTATGTTTGCTTAATTATATTATGGACTATATCTGTTTGGAAGCATCTGCTGTCCTTATGTTTTTTGATATGTTTTTCACTTCTTTCTCTTGTACTGAGTATATAGTATATAGTAGTATATAGTTCTCTGATTCTGATAGATAACCAGGAATGTATTGGAACTATCAATTAAGAATTTTGTCTGCAAAATGTAAAGTGTAAAATATGACCTTTTCTTTAGTTTTTCTTTTGTCTCGTAGGAAGTAGATCAGGTAACAAACAGCTAGTGAGATCCCAGTGAAAGCAGGAACGGAAATTCTGAAGGCTCAAATTATGCTGATCTTGTGTCTGGGCTGTCGGGAATAAGGATGCATTACTGATGCAAAACTACAAGTGATGCATTTTTCAGAGACAAGCCATGTCTTAGCAAGTCATCTTTTGTTGAGACTTACCTAATCCTTGCAACTTCCCTCTTTCTCTTGTGAACTTTTGCTCTGTGTCTAGCTGGAGAAATTGAGAGATGATGTGGAAGTAGGAGACACACCAGAGACGTTCACAAGTCATTTTTAACAAGTCAAGTCTCAAGTCTCTGAGCTGCAATGTTTACAAACGGCGACTCTAAATGTGGGATGTTTGAGCTGTAAGTGTTGGCTGTTCCTTAACAGGCTGCGTGCTGTGATCTGCCCTCACCAACATGGAGGATTTGCCTTAAATGATCTTAAATCTAAATGTTAAATATGAAAATATATCTCTCACTCTAAATGTGAAACTCCACAGTTAGATGGGGCTCGGTGACCCCTTTCCAACGACCCCTCGAAAAACGCTATTAGCTGAAAACCGCTCACCTCGGACAAAAGTAATGGGACACTGGGGGATACCCATCTCTGAGACACACTCACTTGAGTATGAATCACGCGTGGTCATGGAAGATTGCAGTTCATCAATGGTCACTATCCAATTTGACTGAGCTTAAACAGTCCTGTAAAGAAGAGTATTCTCCACCTCTACCTTTCGGAACTACTCCACCACCACACTCCTTCTCGTAACCTTCGCTCCGCAGATGCCAACCTTCTATATCCACCTGTCAGGACAAAGCACTGAGCCTGGGGTGACCGAGCCTTCGCTGCAGCCCCTCCCTCTGGAACTCCCTACCACAACCCATCAGACTCTGTACAGACCTGGCAACCTTCACGTCTCTAATCAAACCCATCTCTTCAAATCTGCTTACAGCCTCTAACCACTGCTCTCTCACCCACAGGCATGTGTTTATCTGGTCCAATTATGGGGTCTTACTTTTGTTGTCTACCTGTAAGTTTTAAACACATTTTGATTATAAGTGGTTTTAATATAAATTGTATTGCATCTCCAATTCTATTCTATTATTTTTATTATTATTACTGTTCATTCTATATGTGCACAATTGTTAGAGAAATATTCCAGCAGATGCAAAGCAGAAATTAAAGCAAAAGATGGTTCCACAAAATACTGACATCATTGGGGATTGGAGATAGGGATGATGTATTTTCTCCGTGATTTTTGTTTATTTATTTATTTGTTTGTTTGTTTATTTGTTTATTCTGATTCTTCGCTCGGACGTTATGAATTGTATTGAGCTAATACAGCTGCTCATCTCTTAAGGCTGCAAAGGAACAAAATATAACCTTTTCTTTGAAGCAGATCCTTTTCTACACGCACATCCTTATCCGTGAGAGGGTGAGAGTATCACAGGTAGCAACAAAGCGCTGGATATTATATCTCACTCGCGGCTCATTAAAATAAACAGAGAAATTCTGACCTTCAACCCCTTCTGCGTGAGACAGAAATTGTTTATTTTGCAGAAATGTAAAAATCCTTTCCATTTGTGTTTAATATTTTTTGTCATTATAAAAAATGGTAAAATAACATCAAATGTATATTCACTGACTGCACATAAATGTAATTCCAGAATTAAGTAACATTGTAATACATTTAAATAATAGATCAAAATGGCAGCAATAAACATCTAAAGCAGAAGTCCCCAGTCCCCGGGCCGCAGACCGGCATCGGTCCGTGAGTCATTTGGCACCCGGCTGCAGAATAAAGGCCGAGACAGAATAAAAATATTTTATTGATTATTTTAGCCTGAAAATTCATTTATTAAAAAAAAAAACACTTGTCTCGGTCGCGTGAAATGGTACATCAAACATTTAGCCCACAAGCTATCAAAAATGAGTAAAACGTGGTGCAAAAGGTTAATTTCAGTGAAACTGTTCATCATTTAGTGAAACGGTCTTGAACAGAAGTGACAGAAAAGGTTTGGTTTGACAGTAATCAAAGAGAGGCCAACCTCTGCATTTTCTGAGCAATACAGTGGCCATTTTTCACGAGAGAATCAATGGCCTCCCTCACAGGCACTGACGGAAGCGAATGTATAGCTGGATTTATCTCGCTGAGATGCTGGAGAAGACGTGAAAGTAGGTCATAACGATACAGCCCCAAAGGGCTCACTGGAACCAGAATCAAGACTGTGGTCTCTTTGATTCTTTATTCATCGTGGCTTTATATAACTGCTCGGCAGCACAGCGAGGGATCAGCGCGTTTAAAAACTGTGTCTGCCACTCAGCCGAGGCAGTGCCACAGGTGTACCGTGATAATTACTAGCTGAAGAGGTGAAGCTGCACAAAGGGACGAGTGATAGAAAAAGCACAACAGGGTGACAAAACTAGGGGTTTCAATTAAAATTCAGAGGACAACAATCCCGAGGTATTCTGCAGCTAAGCAACAATTTGCCATCCGGGGGTGGAAAACAATGGGGCTGGTTTTAAGTGTTGTGAATTGAACAATAGGCTGTTTTTCAGTTTTACATTGCTTCTTTCTTTCCTGACTTCCTCTTTTGGCAAATGGCCAATTACATCAGTCTGTGGAAACACTTTCAATGATAGTGGCACTGCAAAGTCACCACGAGTCAAATGGCAATATACAAAGGTAATCTGCAGAAAATACCTTTGTTATTTTACAAAACAATTGCTTTACACCTTTATAAAGAGTGCTGTAGTGCGTTTAGCGTTCCACATGTTTAAAAACGAGGGTGACTGAAAGAGTTATTTCCTATTTTATCCCCTCACATCCTATCTTATTCTGTAGTATCCTATTGCATCCTATTCTCTCCAAACCTATTCTACCCTGTTATACCCTACCCTATCCTACCCTACACTATCCTGGGACAGTTGGTGCAGTTGGTAGCCTAGTGGTTAGGGCATTCGCCCTGTGATCAGAAAGTCTGGGTTCAATTCTCAAGACCGCTAGGCACCTCTGAGGTACCCTGAGCAAGGTACCGTCCCCACACACTGCTCCCCAGGTGCTGTGTTCGTAGCTGCCCCCTGCTTCACTTGGCGAATGGGTTAAATACAGAGGAAGAATTTCGTGCTGTTCACGTATGACCAGATTTTCACTTTCTCCTACCCTATCATATCCTTTTCTACCCTAGGATAGGACAACCCTGCGGTTGTCCTACCCTATTCTATCCTATCCTATCTATCTACACCCTATAAGTGCTTGCTGGTATGGAGTGCATCCAAATACAAATGGTTGCAAACATTACATGAGTGGTGTGGACATGGGCAGCATGATGATGCTCAATGTTTTCATGTTTCTGGCAGTGTCCAGTTCTCAGGAGCACTTAAGGGCTGCTACTGCTCTGTCCAATTCAAGTAATGAACACAGCTTCTCCATTCAAATGTGTCTATCTCGTGTGTATGGAGGCATAAAAGACCTGCACTAAAACAGTTCCTGGAGCCTATATCAGGAGGCTGTGGGAGCATGCAGGAGAGTCTTTGTATACGTCAATGTCTACCAAATGGGTTAGGCCACAGTTCTAAACAACTTCCTCTGCGAAGATCATGGTAACTATAGAGGTGTGAATGAATACAGAGGTAGAACACATAAAGCTGGACACTTTGCTAGATGGTTTCTGCCAGGTTGTTGTGTGGGCCTCCCCCGAGGGGACAGGGGTTTCTCGGTGCTGGAAATAGCATGTGGAACTCAGTGCTTTGCCTGCAGCAGTGCTGGAACTTCAAGGCCCTGCCTGTCAACGTTACTGCCACAGACATGCCAAAGTAAAGCTCTAGAAATTTGCTCTTTTTGCCACTGCCAAGGTGCAAAAGAACACATCAAAGTAGAAGATATTTAGATAAGTAAGTAGGTTATTGGAGCTAGGAAACATTTAAGTTTAAATATCAGAATTGGGTTGAATAGCCAAAAGCTACTCAAGTAAAATCTTGTTACTTTAATACAATAATTACTGAAATTGAAGTAAGAGTTATCATTTAAATTATTACTTCAGTAAAGCTAAGAAACTGTATAGAAAAAGATTACTTATTGTAAGGTCTAGGCCGCTGTTCTGGGGACTTTTATTTTGATATTCTGGTTGTATGTTAAGGTGTATGTGTCTTAAGTCACAGTGTCAGATGTTCTGTATTAAGTGATTGGGCTTTATGACTGGTTCTTGTCTGAGTGTGTTTTGTATTTAAGTTCTTTGAGTTTTGGCTTTGTTGTTGGCCATCCCTCACATTTACCTCCACACTGCCCAGTCCTGATGTGTCTTCTGTTCGTTCGCTTTTGCTTCAGCCCTTGTGCCTTTTATTTTAGTTTTGTATAGAGTCTGTGTCTTTTGTATAATAAAATCCATTCAACGGAACCTGCGATTGCGCCTCGCCTCGCTCCCTGTGGACGGCTCGACGTGACACTTCTGTAGTGTCTTTATCGGATCATCAGAATAGGCGTGGTTTAGGCTGCACTAAAGATCATCACAACAAATACAATATCAAAATATGATTTGTCTTCAAAAAATGTAGACCAGAGTATTAAATAGCCAATTTGTAAACTATGATCAAATCATACATTTTTGAGATCTAACATGAATAAGGTAATTACAGATTACTCTTGCGGCTCTTGATTATATTGGCACTTGAAGTTGGATTACATGCTCATAGTGAACAAAAAGATCATTCTTCTTTTAACAGCAGCTTTTGAAACAAATGCCAATTTGCTAATAAACAATACTGTGTTTGATATCTCTTTACTTTCCTTGCAGAGTAATGTTGACTGAAAAGTGCTGGTAAAATAGAATTCTTGCACATGCTTTCTCAACAAGTAACCATCCCAAACTGCTATATTGTAAAATAACACTAATTGCTAACATCCCAAACCCCTCCAACCTACCATGACAGATTTTCTACACGTTGGATGTCAAGTTGTGTTGACTTGAGATGCTGAAAGATTCCCATTTTTAGGCTGACAGAGAAGAGTGTGCATAAAATAATTAAGTGTAAAGTGTCCATTTGTCACACGTGAACACACCAAGGCACACAGTGTGAACAGCGTGAAATTATTCCATGCATTTAACCCATTCGCACAAGTATGCAGCGACTGAGTGCCTGGCCAGCAGAGTGAGATGACAGTATATTGCTCATGGGTTCCTCAGTGGTGCCACTGGCAAACCAACAACCTACAAATCACACGGACAACTCCCTAACCATCAGGCTCCCAGCTGCTCCAATTATTGGTTTCTCTGTAGAGGAAACATTTCCTCAATTTGGAGGTGGTGTGTGTGTGAGGGGGTACTCTCTGTTCACTCATAAAACATGAGCTAAATTAAAAACATTTTAAAAGATAACAGGATGAATGTAGAGATAACAGCAAAAGTATGTTCTCACAATTGACCTCACAATTGTACTCAAGTTAGTGCCTTAAAAAAAGTACATTTTGCTCAGAAAGTTACTGAAATAAATATGGCGAAGTAACTATTACACATTAGTACCTAGTCCTGTTCATTATGGTTTGTCATTTCTTAACCTTACATCTAATGGAAGAAGTCCAAAGCGCAAACTTAAACCTGTCAGTATGGAACATAAATTGAACGTAACTTGTAATAAACTGCATGTATGTACATTTCTACATAAATGAACTTGTTCAAATGTAATAACATTGCAGTTTTGCAAACAAAAAAGTATCTTAAAAGCTCTGAAATGCAAAGGAAAGGCATTCATATCATGGAAAGCTACTTTCCCCCCATTTTTCTTTAAAACTGTCCGTACAATTCATTTCCAAAACTTAATATGTGTCATGAGTCACGCTGTGTCAGCTGTTCTGTGTTTAAGTGATTGTTAGATTATTGGTTTCTGTCTGTGTCTGTTCGGTATTTCAGTTTCAAGAGTTTTGTATTCTGTGTTGGTCAACCCTCACTCACCCTTATGGATACTCTCACTCTACCCGGTCGTCGTATGTTTTGTGTTTTGGATAATGCAGGTCACTGCAAATATTCTCCTCCACTGACAAAGCTATCAATCAAGAAGGCCTAATGAGATGGTACTTACTGCTGAATAGAAAACAAACAGTTCCCAAACAAAAATCTTGTTTTGTTGAGTAGATTTCTGAACAGGGTGTTGTCAGGATATACTTATTATCACATGCCTTAGGGGTAATTTGATGGTCTCAGCTGTTGTTTATGTTCGGAAGAAGATGGGGGGACTCAAGCATGTAGCTGCCGATGCCTGAATCCAGCCATCGGGTCCCAGAGCATGGCGAACAGGGAGGGGTCACTAGAGGAAGTTATTCTTAGCAGACCCATAGGCAAGGGGACTTTCTCTTCCAGTAGTGTCATCAAGTCTCTGCCAATCTGCTGAAAAGCCAATTCTGAGACTGGCTAGGGGCTGGGGATGTGTGTGATAGCATACTGTGTACTTTATAAAATACTAACATTTCTTCATGCTTGAGGCCATAAGTGTTAAATAGGTGCTCAGGTGTGTGATCTTTGCAGGACCCACTGAACATGACATTTAATGAAATGTCCAACAGAACATATGAGTATATATATGTTCTGTTGGACATTTAATCACACACACACACACACACACACACACACACACACACACACACACACACACACACCCCCGCTCTCTATCTATCTCTCTATCTCTCTCTCTCTCTCTCTCTCTCTCTCTCTGTCTCTC
>JBBPDC010049939.1:0-11436 GCA_037974485.1 Hemigrammopetersius urotaenia
GGATGCAGGACAACCACCTAGCAATGCATTACAATAGTCCAGTCTGGAGGTCATGAATGCGTGAACTAGCTTTTCTGCATCAGATACGGATAGAATGCTCCTAAGCTTGGCAATATTTCTAAGATGGAAAAAGGCTGATTTTGTGATACTAGAAACATGATTTTCAAAAGACAAGTTACTGTCTAATATTACGCCCAGGTCTTTTACTGTCGAGCTGGTAGTAACAGTATCCTTCTAAATGCAGGCTGAAATTTGAAGGCTGTTTTGTACTGTTTTTTGGGGTAACAGGGGTCCCACATTACAAGATCATTCACCTGGAGTAACCACCAGTGCCTGTCTGGTCTCCAAACTATGCTGTTTCATGAAAACACATGTGAGATGTGATGTAAGGACTTACATAATGACACAACACATGAGAGCTTCCCAAACCAGATGACAGCAATAAATAAGTGATCTGAGTTGTTTGTATGCAAATTTTCAGCAAACAATCAAGGGAATCAAGAAAAGAAAAGAATATTAATACTAAAATAAATAATCCAATACATCAGATTGCTAAGTGTTTTTGCTGTACAAAGAACTGCATACATAAAATAACCATATAATGTTATTTTGTTTTTTTTCCAGGTCCTTCTTGGATGTTTTTTCCTGTTCTGCCCAGTGCTGTTCAGCATGTTGTTACTGCTGGTGGAAGTTCTGTACTGATACAACTTGACTTTCCATTCATCTACTTTGGGAAACAACACTCACAATTATATGTAGGTAGAAACAAAACAATAATTTTGGATTATTTATATATCAAAATGATCATGAACTGGAATTGTATGGAAAAATGCAATGGAATTATAAAGCCTATATGTCACTTGATGGTCAGCCATGCAGTGGTGATTTTTCAAGTTTATATAGAACTGTCACTTGGCAACCTTAATCTCCTTCATTTCCAATTCCAGTTCCAGTCTTTTGTGTGCTACCATGCTTCCTACCCCTATGTAAAAGAAGCTCCATGCTGCTTGTCACATTGGATGCGCTTCAAGAGCTTTCAACACAATCAGAATGGAATACAAATTAATAGTTTGACATTTTTACTGTATCTTACTTATTTTACTGTATTTTACATAATTTTACTTTGACCATCTTCCCGCAAAATGCCCCTGATGGCTCTATTCTGCAGTATACAGAGCTGAGAGCATTGCAGGGCTTTTTTAACTCACAAATTCCACAGCATCTCAAAAGTTTGAGATGCACTGTCTTCGGAACTTATTCCTTGTTTCCTCTTTCAGCTCAACATGAATGGTTTCCTGTCTTTTGAGCCCTTCAACCCCAACACCTTTGACCCCAATCTGAACAAAGACATCATCGCTCCACTGTGGACAAACATTTACTCCAGCGGAAATGTCTCCTATGAGCAAGCCACTAGTGGTCCTCTGATCAAACTAGCTACGGAGGAAATTACCCGGATGTTCAATGGTATTAAATTCACAGCTTTCTGGGTCTTTGTCGCCACTTGGGACAACGTTGGGTTTAAAACTGTTACAGGGGTAAGCAATTTATTTTTATAACACTATATTTGAACCCTGCTACATACATGCAAATATTCAACATTCAGAGATGTAAACATGTCATGGCAGATGTCATATGCTATTATGTGTTGTCATGACAGATTATTATTATGATAAATATAAAACACAGATAAACACTGTTTGAACTACTTCCAGTCAATGTCATGACAATAGCCGTAATGATCTGTCATGATAGTAATAATAAACACATATATTACTGGATGTAAACTGTCACAACAGTATACAGCTATGACACCTGCTATGACATGTGTATGACATGTTACATCTGTGTTATGTAGTAGAATTATGTAAATGATTGGATAAAGTGGTACATTTTTCCTCTTGAAGGAGATGACTTTTCAAGTCGTCTTGATCTCTGATGGTAAAAGCCGCTCTTTTGTCTTGATGCACTATGGGAACAGTCCCAACAGTCCACAAGCCTGGATGGTAAGGATAGCAAGTTAATCTTTTTACTACTGTCATAATGGCTTACATGGCAAAATATTAATTCATTAAATTGTAATAACCATGTTACTCTGTTTAAGTTTGCTTTTCTATTCATTTTTAGGCTGGTTATAGGACAGAGAACAACACACACAATTTTACCATTCAGGCATCTAGTACATCTAGCCTGTTTACAACTACTAATGTTGGAATACCTGGTCGCTGGGCTTTCTGTGTTGATGGCTCTGTCTCAGGTAAATTAAAAATAAACAAACAAAAAAACAAACAAAAAACAAACACATATGATAATTGAATATATTTCAGTTTTCAGTTATTGAGTCAAGTTACATTGTGTATTGTGCACCTTAAAAAATACCTGGGTTAGAAACAACACAGCACTGGGTCACCATATGACACCACTGAATAACACACATTGTGATAAACTGACAAGATTCAGATACTGAATCTCCACTGCAGTGTTACCATGCCCTAATGTTCCGTGGCTTAAATCTTTGTTTTCTTCCATCCTTCTAATATTTCCACAGTTTCTCCCACACTGTTCTTTCCTGCTCCTGATGCTGTTCAACACGCTGTTACTGTTGATGGAGGTTTTATACAGATCCAGCTTGACTTTCCATTCCTTTTCTTTGGAAAAAGATATTCACAATTATATGTAAGTAGAAATACAAAAGATGTATTTTTCTGTGACAGTGCAATAATACAGACAGATGGAATGGTTGATAGGAGGATCGTTCTCTGCAATCCATGCAATAAGGAATTTTTGTATCATTAGAGTACATCAAGTGTAAAATATCACCTCAACGCAAAGCATTTAGGAGCGAACCTTGCGGCCCTTGCCAGTGCAGGCCCTGATCTTGGGCTTGAGATGCCTTGTAATCATGGGCACCCATTGGAACCATTATATTAGGGGGCAACTAAAAAACCACAGAGTGATTTGAATGAGTGAAACACATGATATACCGTTTTTGGGGGGGGCAGGCCTCTCGTCGCCAGGGCCCCACAGCCTTGGACCTTGCGATCTAACCTCCCCACCCACCCCAATGCTTTGTACTGGGGGAGGGAACATACCTTTGGTCATCTGTGGGCTCCCTTCTGGGGTTGGGCATGTGTCTGTGGGTCCTTGCGTCTCGTGCTGCCTGGGGAGTGTGGTGCTCCTGCACCCTCAGCAGTGTTACCTACCCTCCACTTCCAGTGACAAACTGGCTTACCCTTAGACACACCTAAAAGGGCGTAAAAAATACAAAACATTTATAATGATTTGTTGTTGTGTTGGTTGTGTTGTATTACCAGAGTGGAATCTCCTGGGCTTTCTCGATCTTCAGAGGTTTAATGATTCTGGGATCATTACACTAAATTAATGTGTATTTCTTGTTTTGGAGCAATCAAATTAAATTCTTAAAAAAGAAAAAAACACGTGATATGCATTTTGACAAGCCTATATGTTTCTTGTTACAAGATGCTAATGGTTCCACAATTTTTCTTAAAGTAATGCCGAAGAAAATTCTTTCTTGGTTCCTTAAAGAGCCACGTCTGCAGAAGATAAAGGCTGAAAGAAAATGCGATTCTTTGCACTGGTTATTAGTTGGCCCAAAATGACAAAATGACAAAGAACCATCTACTGAAAGGTTCCAAACATGGTTCTCCTTTCTTCATCTAAAAAATGATGCACCATATTGGAGGAACTGAAGGAACCTTTATACAATGTTTAGATGCGCTTTATAAACATTTTGAATTTTTTGTCTTTCAGCTCAGTATAGATGGTTTTCTTTCTTTTGAGTCCCCCCTCCCTATTGGCGATATCATGACACTGAACAAAGACGTCATCATTCCACTGTGGACTGACACTGACAATTACACCAGTGGAAACGTTTCCTACAAGCAAACCACAAATGATACTTTGACAGAAGTAGCTACAAGAGAAATTATCAGGATGTTCCCTGGGTGGAATTTCACTGCTTCTTGGGTCTTCATTGGCACATGGGAGAAGATGGAATCTGAGAAGGGGGTAAGTGTCTCTGCTGTTCATATAGTCGCTACCTACAAGCAAGATTTTAATTGTTCTTCTCTTGAAGGAGATGACTTTCCAAGTCGTCTTGATCTCTGACAGCCAAAACCGCTCCTTCGTTTTGATGAACTATGGGGTCATTAACAGCGATTCATTACACTGGATGGTAAAAGCCTCTTTTTTAACAAACTTTATAATACTTCATAGCACTTCAAGGTAGATTTAGAAATAATTTTCACTTCCTTTATATTTTTAAGGCTGGATACAAGACACAAAACAACACTGGTAACTTCACCATTCAGGCACCTAGCATCTCTAACCTATCTACAACTACTAATGTTGGAATACTTGGTCGCTGGGCTTTCCGTGTTGACGGCACCATCTCAGGTAAATTTTGCGTTATTTTTAGGGGTGTCACAAGAATAAAAAAAAAGTGAATGAATAATCATCATTACAGACTTTCAACATCTCTTTTATTTAATAACTGTTTTACACTGTTTACGTGCAGTAATGGTCACAGCAATCAAAAATGACCTAATATGTTGAGGGGAAAATGCTTCATTAAGAACAACGATAGAACTAAGTCTCTCTATAAGGGGTAGTTTAAGACAATGCACATACAAGCGTTGTCGAAAAATGCCACCTTTAAGTTTATACAGATCATACCGTTTATAGTCTGTTTATAAGACTGATAATGATGAGAAATAGGCAAATAGCATGCATAATTGGATAAAAATAATATATTTTAGAAGTAGTCTATATATGTAGTCCATATAAGTTTTATAAGTAGTTTATAAGTAGTCCTAGACTGCTTCATAAATATATTTTATTTAAATGAAAAGAACTTGGATATATAGATAGATCATTAGAGGTGCATAGAGCCAGTTCATACAGGCAGGTTTTAACTCTGACAAATGCAAAGGTCTAGCAGGGTGTTCTCAATTATGCTGCCTTGTTGCAAAAGGCTACTGTAGCGCAAATCGACAGAACAGTCTATCAATTTATGCAAAATACTCCCTTAAAGTTTATACAGCTGCCAGTATCCCAAGGTAGCATAGATTCATGGGCGCGGCATTGACTCCCAAGACTGGAACTGCACATGCGCAGAAGGGACACCTCAATGGGTAGCATGTTTCTACAGAACACCTGACTGGGTTAAAGTCACATGGTGCGATTGATCAGAGTTAATTTTTAACGCTTAATTTTTTCTGTCATAAATTCATTGAAATGAATGCCTTAATTTGACACCCCCAGATTAGTTTGTAGGGCCATGGTCCAGCACGTTTCGGTGAAGCACCTAGTTCAGTTCGCCAGTTAATTGTCAGGTTTAGTGAATGTGTTTGAGGAGGAGAACCATCTAACTGTGCTGGACACTGGCCCTCCAAGACCAAAGTTTGACACTCCTGTTCTAAAAGGAAAACCTGCCCATATTAAAAGTCAGAGCTGACCATCTGGACCAGGTTGATACAGTATATTTACTGCATTTTCCTTAATTTGTTATGATATGCATGCTACATGATGACATAACAAATGGAATAAATTAGTAAGTTACCATGCATGTGTCACAACAGTGGGGTTTAACCCACTGCCGTGATTTACCTCAGGGCAAACAGGAACAGGACAGGCTGGCCTCCATGAACTCAGGCTTCTTTATTGACAAATAGGAACAGAAATAAACCAAACCTGGCTCAAGGGCCGATACAGAACTTAAACATGAACACATGGAATCAGGGAATGTGAAGCAATGGACAGACAGTGAGGTCAATGCAAAACAGAACTTAAATACAAACAGTAATTAAGGACAAACACACAACAGGTGCAAACGAGAAACAAGGAGCAAAACAGACAGAACGTCAAAATAAAAGTCCCAAAACTCCTAACAGTGACCCCTAACGGCCACTAGCCGAGCCATGACAGCATGTTATGGTTGCATAAAAATGAAATATGTCCTCAAGTTTCCAGAATTACAGTTTTAACTAATCTAGTATGTCACCCATAAAGCAAATTTGCTTAACCTTTTACATTTTACATTTACGGCATTTATCAGACGCTTTTATCCAAAGCCACTTCCAATCTCTAACTACAGGGGACAATCTCCCTGGAGCAACTTGAGGTTAAGGGTCTTGCTCAGGGACCCAGTGGTGCTGAAGGTAGGATTCGAACCCATGACCTCTTAGGCCACCACCACCCCGTGCACAACCATGCTTCATAACATTGGCTTAACGATGCCAAAGTCATGTTATGACAGATTTCAAAATCTTCTGTAATGGAACTCAAGTCAGAAGATTGACTACTCTATCTAAGCACCTTCTCCTTTTTAGAGACCAGGGTGTGTGGTTGCGGTCATTGTCACACATTGTCATATTCAGTTTCTTGATCGTTTAGTTTAAATTTGCCTCTGTTATGCCCTCTGTTATGAACACTGCTTCAATCTAGTTTCCTTTGATGACATTACTTCCCTGTGAATATGATAATCTTGTGGGCATGCAACTGTTCTTTCTCCAAACATAACAAGCTAATTGTTGCCAAAGAGGTCATCTGACCAGGAAACATTATTCCATAACAGTTCTGAGAATCTCCTCGCTTTTCTCTGATATTGTGAAATATCATATGGCACTTCAGTAAATTCAGCTTTCCACTTGCATGTTCTGAGTTGCATATTCTAAGCAACTAAGGCTACTCATATCTTTTCCAACAATGAATCAGCTTAAACACTACCTCAAGCCTCTTCCTGGAAATCTACTTTCCTGCTGTGTTTGGCTCTAATCTGCATGTAACATGCACTGTAATAATTTAGGAGCAATAGTGAGATCATGCCAAACTGTTGATCCTGAAACATGTTCCTCTTCCTTCTCTTCACTTGCAAAAACACAGTTAATATTTCTCCACATCTGCACTCTACACTTGTATATAGAAGATGTTTATTAACCTTTTATATAAAACTCTTAACCCTAAACCTCGACATTTGTGTGGAAAGAAAAAGAAGTATTTCATTGCAGAGAAAATGCGTTTTTTTCTACTGTACGTATGACAATAAACTTGAATGTTGAATTTTGAATCACCATTGCTTGTGCTTCGTAAAGACAATGAGAAAATAGATTTGTTTCATAAGTTTCCGAGCCGAACAAGGCAAACATAACAGCTGAACCTATTTGAGGAAGAATGACAAGTTTACTTTGATTCAATTAGTTAAGCACAGAAAACTCCCCAAGCACTGCAAAGGTTGTCCATTTATGTTACAATAACGCATCAAATCTCCCTCCCACAGCATCACCTACACTATTCTATCCATTCGGTTCGGGGGCTGGAGACACTATAAATCCTCTCAGTGATGATGGAAGCTCCTCAGCTATAAGCCTACAGAGTCCATTCTCTTTCTTTGGACACAATTATTCTCAGCTATATGTAAGTGTAAACAGGTTGTAATCATCAGTAAAACTTTACTGTGAATGCAGATTTCATTTTTGTCTGTTTTTGTTTCCATACAGGTGAACAACAATGGACACTTGACATTTGATCAGCCATGGGACAGCAATAAAATCTATCAGTTTAATATATATGGTGAAAGAGATATGATCGCTCCATTCTGGACTGATATAGATAATCGTGGAAATGGCATTATCTCATATCATCAGTACTCTAATGGTGGTGTGCTCACACAGGCCACACGAGACATAAACCAGTACTTTCCAGGAGTTAACTTCACCGCCACTTGGGTTTTTGTAGCAACATGGGACAAAGTGGCATACTACAGCTACTCAGGCACGGTAAGATTCATATTAGCTTGTGTTTGCACTAAACGTCTTCATGTTTAATAAGTGTTCATTTTCTTGAAAAAAAAAACATTCTAATAGATTCCGGATAGATCACCGGCCTCTACAAAGAAAAGGGATAGAGAGAGAGAGAGAATAATATGTCCCAGGGGACGTAACAACAATGACTGGAATATCAACGTTACTTTCAAGTAGTTTATGAGTTTTGTTTTGACAGTTATGTTTTTTCATATTTCTGAGGGGGGAAAAAAACTTTTTTTTTCAATTTTCTTTTTTTCCAAAAATCCATTTCAGAGTAAACCACTGTAGAGAAAGAAAACAGGTAAAAGGGGACAGGGTGGCTAAACATAATGGTGTATTATACCCATACATGCTTAGAACAAAAAGGTCCAACAAAAAAGAACAACCATAGTTCCTGTCACTGGTGGGCAGAAATGACCGACCGAACAACCAAAACACAACCTTGTTGCGTGGCGGAAGAGCCCAAGCGTGACTGGCATGAGAGAGCGAGTTTACCACACGTTTTGATCTGAGAACGCTCCTTTAAGGAGTACAACATTCTCACTCGCACACACAGGGGGAAATGGGGGGTTGCTCCGAAGAGCCAGAGTACTCACAGTACGAATTAGATAGGGTTATGGGACACATATGACTGAAGCTTGCAATGTCTGTGCGAGTTTCTAACACCTGATTCCACCTTTTATACCTGACGTGCAGTCATTTCCGGTTCCCTTTGACTGCACGTGACCTGGTGTGTGTGACAGTTCCCTTATGTTTGTAAACAAATAAAAGCACATCAGCATATATATGTTTTGAGCAGGTCCTTTGCTTTTTCTTCCAGGAATCATCATTTCAAGTGGTTTTGATTTCTGGTCACAATTTTTCCTTTGTGCTGATGAATTATGGGGACATTGCACAAACAAACTACATTGTGGAGGTAAAATAGTCTAAACACTATCTCTGTAGTATACATGTTTTGTCTGTAATCTCTAACACATTTGTTCATTTTTGGGCTGTATGGTTAGGCTGGGTATGGGACATACTCCACTGATTACTTTGTAATTGTGTCGTCGGACGGCAATTTCGCAGTTCCAAAGCTCAGTTATTCAAGTAACGTGAATATCCCAGGACGGTGGGCCTTTTTGGTAAATCAACCTACTGATGTAGTTACACAAGGTAATTAAGTGGTGCTTCTAAACATGCTTTCTGCTGCTCTGTCTACAACTGGTTCTCTGTAACTGGCGTCAACTAAAGCAACTTTCTACAGATAATGTTCTGGCAGCACGGCTAAGAGTGGAAACAACCTCTAACTTGACAAACACTGATAATCAACAGATCTTTTTGCAGCAGGTAAGTTGATGTCTTTTGTCTTTTACTAATATAACAATCATAATAGACTGGATCATCACAGTATACTATGTTGATTGAACTCAAGTAAAATGAAATGATATCATGCACTTGATTTTTTGTCAGCTTCAAAATGAGCTGAGGAGTATGGGGATGCCATCCACTGTGAGACTGAAAGTGAAGAAAGTTCAGAAGACAAGTCCATGATTGGTTGTTTCAGCCACCCAGCAGAATGCGGTTATGCCTGATTGTCAGCCCAGAACAAATCTTTATCTTGTACTTTATACAGGTATAAACAAGTGTTTAGGCACCACTGGCCAAGTGGCCTATTTTGAAGATAAAACTGCATTTAAAAACGTCTCTAACCATATAAGATGATTGTGGAAATATTGAATATTTGAATATTTTTTTGTGTTCATGGAATCGGCTATAGCACTAACAGAAATAAACAGGATGTAAAAGGGAATCTGATCAAGGATCAAGATCATATCAACAATAGCACATTCAAGGTTCAAACAGAAGGACACCCCAATGAGCAAAGCAAGGACAAGGAGCAATCCCAGGAATACCCCAATGAATAAAGCAAATAGGGTGAATTAAAGATTCAAACCCCAAAATACCCAAATGGAGCAAATAAAGGACAAGGAACAAGTCTAAATACCCAAACACCCCAAATAAACAAATCTAATGAATTCAGAATTAATTCATTGTTTCAAATACCAGTCAAGGCAAGAATTTGCATTGGTTTGACCAGCAACAGAATGATCAAGAAGGCAAAAGAGAAGTGAAATCTAACAAAGAATAGAGCACCTAGGTAAGAATTAGTAAGAAGAACAATGGGACAGAGAGCATAGACTAGGATATATTCTTTTAGTTTCAGCAAATTTGACGGATCAGTATGTTTTGTCCTATCTACATTTTTCCAAACGGATCTTCTGAGTTATGACGTTGTTACGGAGTCAAACCACGAGCAAGCCATCACTGGGGTCTGCTGGTTTGTTGGCATGATTCTCACAATTGTCCCTCTCATCTACAAGCTGTCTCCTTCAACTAAGCATATCTCGGTCAATGTTTAATATGGCTTTGAGTAATAAGCCAAAAATGAAAGAGTTCAGGAGATGAAGAACTGGCACTTGCAGTGATTATGCCAAAGTAGAAATCACATTGCAAATCAAATGGCAAAAAGAACAGAGTAAAAAGTGCCGTATTTTCTGCACAGGGCACATTTTTCTTTATGCTTTTGTTTTTTCCCAATATGTTAAATTCAAAAAACTGTTCAGAAGTTCTGTATCTTCTCCTCCTCTACTAGTCTGCCTTCTTTTAAATACTTGCACTTTTACTGTTCTTTTATGTATTCTTTTACTTGTTTTATCCCTCTCATTATATGTATCTTTATTTTATTTTCCATTCTGTAAAGCACATTGAATAATCTACTGTACTGTATATGATAATGTGCTGTATAAATAAAATTGAACTTGAACTTGAACTATACTACTTTAATCCATCTGTAACTGCAAATCTCCAACCAGCAGATAAATTGTTGTTGCATATATTGTTAATGTAGAATTACACCGTTTTTGAAGACACTTAATATAGGTGGGAAGTAGGGACCGAGTTTATTCTGTTTTTTCCTAGGTGATAATAAATAATGTTTACATGTAATGCTTTATTATTTTTTGTTAATGCATAGTAATTGTCTAACTAAATGGTTATTAAACACATTGTGAAACCTGTATAATGATTTTCATGGCAAAATAAATGTTTAATTCCCATGTGTGCAATGCTGTCAGTTTTCCTGATTACATGATTACCAGGTTTCTCAAGCAAGATTTGTGTGCCCTCCACTTTTCCAGTGTAATCTTAACTAGTTTTAGTCTCCAAATTAAACAGTGACATGTCAAGATCTGAAGTATTAGACCAGGCCGGCTTCTTCCACTGCTTCATGGTCCAGGTCTGATGCTCAAGTGCCCTTTGTAGGCACTTTTGGTGGTGTCCTTCTGTGTTCAAGGATGTCCTTCCTTGAATCACTTTTAGTAGGTACTGACCACTGCTGTCCAGGAACACCCCACATGACCTGATCTTTATATTTGCCCTTTCATCCTGTGTCCAACATGTCAGCATCAACTTCAAGAACTGATTGTTCATGCACTGCTTAATATGTCCCACAACATCACTGGTACCATTTTAATAACAGAATCAGTGTTATTCACTTTATCTGTGCTTGTGTGTGTGTGTGTGTGTGTGTGTGTGTGTGTGTGTGTGTGTGTGTGTGTGTGTGTGTGTGTGTGTG
>JBBPDC010049950.1:0-11436 GCA_037974485.1 Hemigrammopetersius urotaenia
ATCTCAAGATTACAATGAGATTAATCTAGATTAAAAAAATTAATCTATGCCCACCTCTAATATATATATATATATATATATTTTTTTTTACTTCTTTTTTTTACTTCATTTGAACTGAGATCCTGCCGACATTCCTCTCTTTCAGTGACACCCACACACATTAAGGAAACTGTTTGAATCAAACATAACATAAACATAACTTAAACATGAACATAACTTTCATTTCTTCATCAAACTTATACATTGAGAACATGCGTTTTAATTAATGACTTTTTGAACTGAGAAATCAATGATAATCTTTAAGCATACAGGTAATAAAATATGTCATGTCCTTCGCATACTCTGCAAAACTAACATATGAGATACAAGGGCTGCATCTCTCAATCCATCTGAGAAATAGATGATCAATGCAGGGTCTGAATGAGCATCACATTTCACAAGTTTATTAACAGCAAACAAATCAATAGCACTTAGCACTCCCACAGTAAATACAGGAACTCAGCTTGCTCAGGATGTGTGTGTGTGTGTGTGTGTGTGTGTGTGTGTGTGTATGTGTGTGTGTGTGTGTCCTTCTCTCTCTCTCCTCCTCGCTACTATAGGAAGAGCTCGGCCCATAATGAAGGACTAGGGGGAAAATGGTCTCCTATTTCACACTGACCACCAACACATGTAACCATCTATTTTAGGAGGAATTTAAAAACATTAGACAGAATCACTAGACCTTGTACTGCATTAGTAGCTCGATTAGCTCATAAATAACAAAGTGTGCATACATTACCTTTGGACCAGACAAGAACTATTATAAAATCCACCTTTCCTGTAAAATGTGGCCAAAAGAAATCAGAAGACATTCTCTTTATGTGTATAAATCAGATTTATGTGCTCATAAATGAAGGATACATACATGACATTGCACCATCCTAAAATCATTTTTTGCCTGTATAATGTTAAGCCAACAAGGTTCGCTTTATGTTTAAAGACTTGGTTTCATAGAACAAACTAGTAACTTAGACAAATGAGGAAAGTATTACCTGCAGACAGGCCACACCTATCCCTACAGCCCCGATGATGAGCAGGTGATCAGCCAGGAAGTGCTCCAGCTTAGTGATACAGCCACCCTGCAAGAAATGACAACCCTTAAACCTGCAGACAGCTACAGACTCCACAGTGGGAGTGTTTGTGTTTGTGCTGGCCTGTAGGTGGGTGATAGCAGGTCTCCTTCATGCGCTAACTCTAACCTACTTTCTGTGTCTGCTTCAGTGTTTTGCGCGAGCTTGTCGGCGTGTTGGCTTCTAAGTTGGCGCAGAACAGACCCCGCTAAGATGCTCCCTCCTGCGTTTACCAGATAAAGGCTGTGAAAAACCTGCTATCTCACTTTCACTCTAGGGAGCTCATCCCATCAAACCGCTGGCAGAGCGCGACTTCTGTACGCAACAGCCAACTTTGTACTTTCATGCCACGCTCATCTTTCAAACTAAATTATAGATGACATTACCCATTCCAGGCACAGCAGCCACTTTCTCGTATTGGGTGTGTGAACGCACCAGACACCTGCAAGCTTTATTATTAACCCAACCAGGAAGACACTGAGATATGGTATGTGTGTGAAATAATATTTCCAAAGCTATGCCTGAATATATTTACATTCCAGAGCCTTTCAGCACCAAAAAACTAGGCAATTTATAATTTATTAAGTTATTAGCTTTTAACCCTTATTAGTGCTCCTGTGATGAATAAAGGTACTGACGTAATCCAAAAAAGGCCAATCTCTTACCATGTCACACTGCTGATTCATTAATATGTAATTAATATGCAGCAAAGCATAAATAACAGCACATTGTACTATTTCTCCATACTGCGCCACTCCGCTCTGTGAAATCTCCTGTCTGCAAACTTCCACCCATGGGGTTGATGAAGTGAATGGTTAAGTGAAAGTGACCATTTCTGTCATACGTGAACACACCACAGCACACAGTGTGAACAGAATGAAATTCAACCTCTGCATTTAACCCATTCACCTTGCTTAGAGGTGCATCTCAGAGGTGCCTAGCAGTCTTGGGAATCAAACCACTAGCCCTAACCACTAGACTACCAGCTGCCCCAGTATAAGTATAAGTAAAGCAGCGTATACAGCCCAGCTGGGCTTAGTCCTAACATTAACTCCTTCCTCTCAGGCCATGGGGACTCGCCTTAATGCTGAAATATGCACCAGCTGGCCTTAAGGTTGAAGGTTCCCAAACCAAACCAATCCCTAGTGATGCATTAAGAGCTGCACAGAGTTTCAGTACTAAGTTATGTTGTAGTTTTAATACACAATAAAGTGGGAATTCAGGGGACCATAGATTTACCCAATTTAATAACCGGAGACTATGTGAGAATAAGGACAGCATTCACATGCAAACACCCACCTCTACTTTATAGATGTTGGAGGGGTGGTCTCTCACGCCACAGTTTGGGGTAATGGTCTTGCAGCAGCTGTCAGGAACCACCCTCTTCTCTGCTTCAGGGGACATGATGTAAATGCTGTGCTGCCAGTCGAAGGAGTTGTTGCTCCCACAGCACTTAAACTAAAAAAATAACAATATATGGACGGCAAAGAGAATCTTTGTAAATATTTTATACCCAACCACTAGAATTCATCTTTGAAAGCGACAGTTCAGTAAAATATGAAACAATGGAAAGTCTTCCAAAAACAGTTCTTACTGATTGCTGAACAGTACTTTAGCTGGAAATGCCAATCCTAATAAATACATCCCCAAAAATTCTCTTGACCCACTTAAACCATTATTATGAGTTGTGAGCTAATAACAGAATTAAAACTTGACTTTAGACAGGCATTTTACAAAACACCAGGGCTGGATCCTGGATTGGATTCCTCCAGTATTTGCCACAAAAACTGATTTTAGATCAGCCGTTCTACTGCTGGGGTGGTTTGTGAAAATAGACCTTGTTGTCTAAAATGGCTTCAATGTTTGGTTACACTGTGATGTTTTGCTCAGTTTTAGCCCACAATGATACAGTGTCCTGAACCACATCTACAAGTCTGCATCAATGAAGATCTGGAGGTGGTCTGAGTGGGTTGAGACAAGTTTGGGGACGTATTTAAAGATCTGGGTGTGTATTCAGCTGTAGTTTTGCACCCTCGTAGCTCCAGCCTTAAATAAGCAATTCTGAAATACTAAATGTGTCTTGGTTAACCGTAACTGATATAAGTGGAAAATTGTGTAAATTACAGATCCACTCCTTTAAAATCACAAAAAGGGGAAAGAGTGTGATGTTTTTGCTATGCAGAGCAAAACTAAAGAAGCAAACTTTAGTCCAGCATGTCTGGACTGACTTTTAATACTTGTAAAGCCATTGCAGAGCCTTAGTGTCTTCAACCATGATCTGATTTTGAGATTTTCAGCCTCTTACATCTTGCTGAAGTTGGTCCACAGCATGAGTGATGCTCTCCTTCCCCGGTTGAGCATAGTTTTCTGTCATTGTCTTGCTCAGGTGTTGCTTCAGCTCCTCACTCAACTGGGGTAATGGACCAGGGCGAAGAAAAAAGAGAGCGAGAAAGACTCTGATAAAGATGTCATAGCACTTAAACAGATCTTATCACAGTATTGAGAGCTGTGTTCATTAAAACAAAACAAGGTGTGGAAAAGTCTCCAGCAGCTTGAAGAACACTGACACGTGCCAGTGACCATGTATTGGGTTATAATGCATTTAATGTTACAAAATGAATTTTAACATGGACAGCTGCTATAGCAGTGTATAGCTTGGGTAGCCCTCCTCTACAGCTTCATCCATGGTCAGTTTCTTCCATGGTCAGACTGTCTTGGCTAGATATTTTTTGGATAGCTGTTCACTCTCAACACAGAAGGTAATGCTGGCATGTGTAAAAACCTTAGTAACACCACTGTGCCTGATACACATACCAGCACCATACACTTTATTCCCCGAATAAGATGTGATAAGCAGCAGTCCTGTGGTCACAAAACGAACCAAAGATAAATGGGGTAAAGCTGATACGTTGCATATGGCAACATACTGTAACTGTGGGTATATCTGTAAGCAACATACACTGACATCTGTGTGCATGGAAACGATGACTTACCCTCTGATAATAAACATATGCAAGAACTCCTGCAACAAGCTCAATCAGAAATATCAGCAGCAGACAGGAGAAGTACTGTGGGAAAGGAGCAAAAAAACAATAAACGAGTCGCACACAAACGTATTATTACAACCCAGCATGACAGTCGATCAACTATCAGGGTGTAACTCTTCCAGATGTTTCATATCACTAACATCTCACAAAGTCAATATAGGAAAAAAAAAAGCATGTCAACACCAATGGAGAATATCATTTACACTTCCACAGTAATACATTCTGAGGGCCAGATGTACGTACAAGTGCAGGTGTAGAGTGTAATGTGCCTCAATATGTCCACAACAGACATGCATCTGAAATGAATGTTTATTGTACTGCAGCTGTGCAGAGGACTGCAAGCCACACACAGACCCATGAGGGTACTGCACACAGCCACAAGGGACAAGGGCTGGATTAATGAAATAGCAGAGCTTAAGAAAAAAGGTACAGTTTAGTGACAAAGAGACAAATAACCATGATAATACTTGATGCCCCTCCCCCCAAAAAAACATGTTATTATATATTTTTAAAAAGTTCATTTTGGGAAGATTACATGATGTTTTAATGGCAAATACTCTTTCAGAATGTGTTTGAGACTTGTCTCTAGTTGCTCTAGTAGCCTCTATTGTTAAAGTAAGTCTCTCAACAGGTTTTTGAGATGCAAAACTAGTTTCAACTAGTTGCCCAAACATTAAATCCCATTGCCTTCCCTCCCATCAGCAGCACACAGACAGGACGCGTCCTGTTCGTGTTTGAAAATGATGCAAAAGGTTTAGTACATTGAGCCCTAAGTTACAATCACAGTCTCATTCAAGCCCAGAGAAGCAGAAAATTTGATAAATGAAAAGAAAAAATACAAAGTAACATTTCTTCTTGGAGGAAAATGGACTGGAGCGAATGACAAAAGCGCCCCATGTCATCATGATGTACGAAAGAGAGAGAGAGCGAGAGAGAGAGAGAGAGTGGAAGGGAGAGAGAAACAGAGAGAGAGAGAGAGAGAAACTGGGGGAGAGTAGGATGATAACAGCCTATGGCCTGCCTTTGGAAATGACACTTTAATGGATTCAGTGTGAGAAAAAACTGCAAAACATCACACCACTCAATATGCAGACGGCTTATGACAGGAAGTCAAGACATTTTAGCCATAAAGGAGAATTTCCAGAGTGCCAACACCACTCTGAATCATTCGATTCCTCAATTATGAATCATTTAGGATTAATCTTGAATGCCAAACCAAATATGTCTCAACCCCTGAGGGTCCGTAAATCTTCAGTTCCTTGCTCTCATTATTTTCACAGGACACCTTTAAAGTAGTTCCTTAGGGGCTTAGCAAAGATAATGGTTCCATATAAAACAGTGAACTCTTAAAGAACCATATGGTTCTTTGCATGGTTAAATGGTTCTCTGTGCTAGAAAGCTTGTTATGCGTGGTTCTAGATAGCACCAAAAATAGATTTGCAATTGTTACAAGTCATAGAACATTTTTTAGAATGTCTCTATAGAAGCGTTTTTATTAAAAGTGTAGTTAGTGAATAGCTACTGTAAATAAAAATGTGGAAACTCTTCACTTAATTCATGAATATCAAGCCTTAAAAGGTTGAACTTGTTCCACCATTTCATACGGGTTCACTGTAAAACTGAGCCTGGACTAAATCAAGGAGATGAGATGAGTATCTGGGAGGTGAACAAGGGCAGCAGAATGCTATTTCCTCTCTTCTGTAGCATCAGAAAGAAATGAATTAAAGTAAACACACATTCACACAAACACACACACACTTAACTGTCAGGGCAAACACATCTGTCTGCTGTGCAGTTTTACACAGAGACCTTTCCGAGTTTTATTAGCAATCATTCACACACACACACACACACACACACACACACACACACACAAAAGGAAGTTAGCCAAATAAAAACATTAGTAATTTGAGTATGATAAGTTTTAGAGCAATAATATTTATCATCATTTTCATCAAATCATTATAAGTTTGGTTATTATTGTGGTTCATAATAAGTGCAATAATTGCCAGCAGTGTGCTCACACTCATATATTCTGCTGCTATGATAGAATCCATGATCTCAGCCTCTCCCTGAAATAATTTCAGCTTTTATGAGTCACCTGTTTATAAGTTTGAGTTGTTATATATATATTTAATTCTCACTTGGCCACCTAACTCTTTTCTTACCACTGAAAACAACCCTGAGGGTAAAACGCAGGCCAAGTTAAGCTATGTCACAGCCGGGTGGAGCTCAGTCATGCGGCTCTTGGTTTAAAGAGTCACTGGCTAGAATGGTTAAAGTTAATTCACCTTTATAGCAGATTCATGTCTCAAAATCTAAAGTTCTGGGCTCCTAGTTTTAGTTCTGCCAGCCCCAAGCGTGTTGATCCTCACTGGCATACAAGCCTAGTATTTTTCTTGTCGCCCAGTTATTTAAAGTGCTTCCATCATTTCCTGAGCATCTGGCTTAATGGACAAGAAAAATGTGAGAAAAGATGAAGCTTCTAAACACTAAATTATTAACTGAATACCAACATCCATTATTTTCTATTCACTCGTCATTTCAATCATGGTATTTCTGTATAGGAACTAAATCTTTACATGATTTGACATTTTTCATGTAGTTGTCACAGCTGAAAGGATCTGTTGTGATGAAAGTTTCAACCTGATTTATGCTCATTGCTCTTCACGGTGCATAAAGTGAACTCTGTTTTACACACAGTTAACATTAGAAATATGTATAAATTAGAGGTGGGCATAGATTAATTTTTTTAACTCAAGGCCAATCAAACTGCACAGTACAGCTGCTTGCTTTGTTCGGACTGAGACCAGTGTGTGTGTGTGTGTGTGTGTGTGTGTGTGTGTGTTTATGATGAGATGTAAGGGAAGGACAGTACTTCCTTTATGCAAGGGGAATGTTAAACATGTATCTTCCTCAGATGACTTTCAGATAACCTCCCTCAGAAGTAAATCGGGCTACTTTCATTAATCAGTCTGATCTAAGCAAAGCAAAACAAATCCACAAACAGACAGAGACAGAAACACCCAGAGGGGGCGCCCTACCTTCCCCTGAGTGCTGGGCATCAGAGTGAAGGCTAGCTATAAATAGTACTGCTGCAGTGGCAGTCACAACCTTGTTGCTCTCCCTCTCTCCCTTTCTGTCCCATTCTCTATCGCTCCGCTTTAAAAATGGAGCAGAAGCAGATGCCTGAAAGCACATTTGTCAGGGCTGATGTGAGGCTGGCGCATGGTCAGGGTCTGAATCAGTGCCAGGCCGACAGGGAGGGGACAGGAAACTAGTGCCTAAAAAGAAAGGCCTCACTGTGATTACACCCATTAACTGTCCCACTACAAACAACAGGGCGAGCCACATTAGTGTGAAACGCTGCAGCTTGGGTTCTAGATGCTGATGTACTGATATGGAGGTTACAGGCTGATTACAGAAACTGATAAGAATCACCTTGAAAATGATGGGATAAACCATATTATACAACATTATTATACATATACTGCCATATTAATAACCACTAATTTTACAGGTTTCCTTTTAAAACAGTAGTAATTCCAATCTTGCACTAATAATGATTATATTTATTTGACAGCACCTACCGTGGACAGGAGGCTCCTCTGTTCGCGGATAACGGCACAGCAGCCCAGAAACCCAGTGACCATGACCAGTGCTCCAGCCAGGATGAGGATGTAGGCAGAGACAGCGAAGGTGCTAGAGGCCAGCAGGCTCAGGTACTCTCCTTTATCAATCAGAGTCCATATCCCCACCCCCATCACCACGCCCCCACCCATCTGAGAGAGACCAAAAGAAACAACATGTATATTTAAACTCATTACATAAAAAAAATATTTTCAGTTTATTAGCTTGTACCTACACATACTGGCCACTAAACCAGATACACCTATAGACTTATACACCTATAGGCTTATACACTTAAACTGAAAAATATATACATATTTAATTATTTTCATTAAATATATAAATCTTCCATGTATTTGGATGGAGATACAGTGCATAACACATATCAGATTGCTCTGCTCTGCTTACACAATTTATCAAGCTCATCATCACATTGACTCACGTGCTGGAGTCATTCAGTTTCTTACTGCAGAACAGTCAAACATTCTCAACATATGAGACACTGAATGATGTCTCATTTTTTTTTCTTCTTATGGAGGCATTTGCTGCACAAGTTAATAAGACACTGTGCATAAACTGCTGTAAAAACGAAGTGTTTTAGCTGTTAAAGCCTGGTGATAATTAACGCATGGTGGAATTCCATTACAAGAAAAACTGTAAGAAGCAAAGAAATTGTGTTTAAGTTGTGTTTATGTGTGTAAGAGCACAAGAGTTGTTTTATTACAATTTCTACTTGGTGCATAGAGTTTTGGGGAAAAAGGCCCCCTTCACTTTTCTTTGTGTTTGTCATTTGTTGAAAACAGAAAAAGGTCAGATGTTGTCACGGACGACGGGGGGACCCCGCGTCTGTGATTTACCTCGGGGCAAGGACCAGGCTGGAAAACAGGGATCCATGCTGTGGTTTACTTTATTAAACAAAAACAAAACAAAAACCTGGCACAAGGGCCGCTAGAAACAAGAATAAGAATACAGGAATCAGACAAGGCATGAACGAAGTGAAATGAGGCGATGGACAGATAAAGAATGTCAAATAAACAGAACTTAAATACAGACAACAATCAGTGCTGAAACACAAAGCAGGTGAAAACCAAAACCACGTGATACATGAACAAAACAGACATGAAATACAAAATAAAAGTCCCAAAAACACAGACAAAACAGAACCAAAAAACAGTGCCCCCTAACAGCCACAGGCCGAGCCGTGACAGATGTACAGAATATATAACATTAATTATAATCATGTCTGAGAGAGAGACACATAAAATCACACCTGGTAAAGTGAGTAAAAGGTAAAATCCTAGTAAAAATAAAAACAGAATATAGCGCAAATGGAACCAAAATCTTGCCATGAAATTTATTAAGTGGATGTGTAACTAAGTTTGAACATTTCTAAGGGCTAAAACACACTTGTCGTATGGAGTTGCATCACTTTTCTTTCTTTCTTTCTTTCCCACTGTCTCTTTTGTAAGTAGAGGAAATTCTTGAGAAGTCGTTCCAGCCCTCTATTCCTTTTCCTCCTAGCCCTAAACAAAAGCCAGGCCAGCGTCACACACCCTCCAGGGCTTTCTGTACAGGAGCTACCCTGCATACCACACACTGCAGGGGTACTGCCCACTCAACCACACACACACATGAAAACAAAAGCTGAAACTTGCTCGCCCATCTGAAAAAAACACACCACCACTGTGGTCTCGAGTTTCACAGTCCACACTGGAGGTCTTTAACATACTGCAGGACATTCATATGTGACACACGGTACTTCAAACATGAAGAAGATGTAAAGTGACCTGTAGTAACAGTGAACAGAAGCAGAAACCCACATTACACTGATTTGTTAAAAAAATTTATGAAAACAGTGGTCTGCACAATATTTTTATAAGGAACACAACCTTAACAAGGAGCTTTTTATTACACTAATTATCTTTAATAGACTATAAATTGAATGTCTATAGTGGTCTGCAACAAGTACCAGGCATTAGCAGTTATAACTGAACACAATGTTTGTGAGTCATGTGTTGAGTCAGTGACAAAAAAACAGGATGACTGTAGACAGCTGCAGGAATATGCAAGTCCTGCCCAACATTTTCTCTTAATTAACGAGACGTAAGGCAAGGAAAGGCAAGGGAAGTATTTTTGTAAAGGATATTATCTTGACATAGGTAATTCAGAGATAAAGCATCAAAGAAAAGTAAGCAATAAAAGTAACCATAAAATTACCGTAGAATAAAAGTAGGATTAATGATTAAGTTTAACTAAGTTGGAAAAAGTAATGTAAAGGAGTGCAGATAATGCATTAATTCCAGTTTGAAACAAAAGAAGCAAAATTTGTACTTCACACATGTTTCGGCTGATCAGTCACACATGGAGTAAGTGAAAAATTATTCAAATTAGATTTTTCACACAGACACTTATGGCTCTGTCATTCTGTCAAGGGTCATGTTAGATACATTTCTAACTTCGGTCTTGGCCCTGTAATATGATTTCATTATCTCGGTCATCATCTCATTTTACTTTGTTAATAATAGTTTCTTATCAAACGTTCAACTAAATGTTAATTAACTTTAGACCAAATAGGCATCAATAGCAAAAGTACTTGCAGGCCACTGAAACTGAAAGCATTGTATAGGTACATAATCATACTGTTATAAGCAAAGTTCGATAGTATTGTATTGTGCACGTCTATTTAAAAAGTACTGCTATATGTACAAAAGTGCAAAAAAATTTGGTTTGCAAACACTTTAAACAAATAAAGAGCTTTTTAACAGCAATGTTTCCTTTAACACAGTTACAGTTCACATATTTCTGTAAATCTTAAACATAAATGCAATCAAATCAAATATTAAACCAAAGCTATTTGCCACTGCAGGGCATTCACGTTTATCTAGCTTTCTACAGAAAAACATGTTACCCTCAGGGTCCAGAGCATGGCCTCTGGTACCACTGCAGCTTTATAACCATTATAAGCACCCTCCCTCCCACCCCGAAAAACAGGCAAGATGCAGAGTCTCATCATCTTCAGTTTAATAAACTTCAAGGTAGCATTTTTTTAACAAGGCAGGATGAATCGATAGACTGCTGATGAATTTTTAAATAAAATATATTTTCTCATCATTAACAGTGTTATAAACTCACTATAATCTGTATGAACTGTATAAACTTAAAGGTAGCATTTTTCGACAAGGCAGCTTAAATCATCACAAAGAGAGCCAGGTTTCTCAACCACTGGGCCGTGGACCACTGATGGGTCGCGAAGGCTTTTGATCGGGCCGCAAATCTAAAATCAAGATCCACAATTGGTTATTTAATATAATCAAATGTGGCCAAGGCAGCATGCCATGATAAATAGGTGGGCCTTAATGTTGAAAAGGTGGAGAACCATTGGTCTAGAGCTACAATCATATCAGGCACCTTACGAGCAACAGCAAGTTAACATTTATAAATCTGTTTTCTTTTATTCGGAACTGGCCCCAGCAGAAACATTTCTCTTTTATCGGGGAACAGCAGGAGCATTCAGTATGTTCAGTAGCAAGTGTCCCTGCTAAAGTGAGGTGAAGCAGTCAAGCACAGAAAAAACAACTTTCAAAATAAGAGTAATTTTAAAAACTGCTTTAACATGCAATAAAATAATTGTCAGTGTTAATTAAATAATG
>JBBPDC010049970.1:0-11435 GCA_037974485.1 Hemigrammopetersius urotaenia
TCTTTAAGTCCATCTCATGAAAAATCGGAGCAGAAACAAAGGTGTTGCGTTTATATTTTTGTTGAGTGTATATGTGTGTGTGTTAAGACTAGCCCTCAGTTGTGTGTGTGTGTGTAATCAGTGTGTGTGTGTGTATATAGTGTGTGTGTGTGTGTATGTGTGTGTGTATTCAGTGTGTGTGTGTGTATATAGTGTGTGTGTGTGTATAGTGTGTATATGTGTGTATGTGTGTAGTGTATGTGTGTGTGTATTCAGTGTGTATATATGTGTGTGTGTGTGTGTATACAGTGTGTGTGTATATAGTGTGTGTGTGTGTGTGTGTGTGTATACAGTATGTGTGTGTGTGACGCTGTACTCTCTCTGTTCCTCAGACTGGCCCTCCAGCACGGTGATGGTCATGTGGTTGACTACCTGAATCAGCCAGTGATCGACTACATCCTGCAGAGTCAGCTCTACATCAATGCCTCCGGATAGGAGAGGGTGTTCCCCACCCCCCCAACCCCCCCGTCCCCGCCCCTGTGTGATTAACAGTACCTGCCCCTCACACTGCTTTTCCATGTAGAGGAGCGTTAGCCTGTCTGTCTTCTTTCTGTATTGTAGCGATTCTGTGGGCCTGTAGGTGGGCGGCGCCGAGCCAGAGACGGCCGTCCCCCTGCAGAGAGTCTGGGTCAGTGGGGCGCAGTGGTCCAGCCAGGCGGGGAGGGTGGGGTTAGAGGGGAGAGGTGGGCGAGAGGGACTGAGGGTGAATAGGTGCCTCGCTGACGGTCTGTACCGCATGTCTAGAACTTTTCTTTCACCGCATGACCCTCCACCTGCCTGTAGACTGTAGTGCCCTGTCAGTGTTCCCCAAAAATAAACAAACAACAAAAAAAACGCTCCGGCGCAGCTCTTCCTCAGCCTTCAAGCTGGTGCTGCTGTTTCTGCAGGCGTTCTCTCTCTCCTCATTCAGCTGTTTACACACTGAGGGAAGACCCCCAGCAGGGCAGCAGCAGGGAACGGCAACAATCACCTCAGTACCCCCTATACCCTCCCAGTACCCCCTATACCCCCCCGTAACCCCCTATACTCCCTCAGTACCCCCATACCCCCATAACCCCTCACTACCCCCTATAGCCCCCAGTACCCTCTAAACCCCTCCGTAACCCCTATACCCCTCAGTACCCCCTCACTGTCATCACAACTCTCCCCGCTGCTCCACGTTTTTGCAGACTTTCCAAACACCACCCTGCACACTTGACACCCCCCCCCCCCCCAGCAAGTATTTGCGTAAGCACCCCCACCCCCAGTAAACCCGGGTGGGTTTTGGTTCCTCAGAGCCGGCGCTGTGTCGGGTCCAGGCCCTTCAGGCTGTTTCCTGCATGCCAGAAGCTGAAATTGCCGTTAATGAGTTTTTTTCTGTAAAACTGATCACTGCCGTTCCGTTGTGTATTCCGTAGCTGCCGGATTCTCTGAGAACATCACGCGCTCTGCCTTCGTCTCTCTCTCGATTAAACTTGAGCCGCGGCCGGCTGAGCTTTTACGGAGCCGGACGGAGGCCTGAGAATCCAGAACTGGCTGATCGAGGCTCAGTGATGCAGCCAGAGAATTAAGCAAGGCTCTCCTCACCTAAAGCGCTCAACTCACCATCTCATATTCAGAGCTGAATGTGAATCTTTACTGTCTTTCTCTCTTCTCTCTGACTGTAGTACGCTGTAGGTTTGGTCGCTGTAACACATAATCGTCACCTGTAATTATCCATCAGTCCTGTGATATTAGAACAGAAACGAGGATCTCAGCAGCCAGAGCTGGCTGTGTCAGGTCCAGGGACGAGAGGAAGTTCTGAGATAATTAGTGCCACTTTTCAGCCGAATTGGAAAAGGTTCGAGTCCTAAAGGAGGTGGTGAGTTCTGTTCAGTAGTTCTTTTCTAGAACTTTTTCAGTCTTTGGTAATTTTGAAATGAACTCTATCGTTATTACTTGAACTTCCAAAAGACTGTGACCGTCAACGGACTCTGTCCTTCATCCAAGTGCTTTTTTTTTGGTCCACAATGATATAATTCTGCCCCCACGAGTAACACCTCGATTTATTATTATTATTATTATTATTATTATTATTATTGCGCTTGTCTGCAGTTTAACTGAATGTAATTTAATATGAGTAAGTTGTTTAATTGCTAATTATGGTCTCTTACCGCCGTCTTCATGTCGTAAAGTGCTCGTTATGTTACAGAACAGAGTTACAGTAGCACCTGGTGTGACAGGAAGCACGAGGGAGGACCCCTTCCACTAAATCACTGTGTAGGAAACTATAGGGGTGTGTGCGGTAAACACACCTGAACTTGCATGGCTTTGGGCATCCTAACATTCTACTATACCTCTATAATCTAGTACGCTTCCCAAACATCTCTATGCCTTTATTCCAAACACACTCAGCCATGAATTCGGGGTTCAATGAGGGTTTGTTGGTTTTTTTTGCTCTCCTCAATGTTTTCGATCGCTTTTAAATGCTCGGTTCCAGACGCGGTTGCTTTTTAATCTTCTTGGCCACGTACAGATGCAGGAACTCGGTGGGAAGGTGCTGCGTTTCCTTCTGGAAGAACCGTTCCTTATTGAAATGTATGTCGGCCACTTTTATCATCAGCTGGTCAGGAAGGAGAATCCCAGTCATGTTTGACATGAAGGCAACTTTTGTTTCGTTCAGCAGTGATTACAATGTTTAATAAAAATCATCAAACTCTAACTGTGCATCTGTGGTTCCATCGCACCAAACCCATCACATAATAAATACTGGTTAAACCGAGAGTCAGGATGCTTTAATTGTTGACGTTCTAAATGGGAATGTTCTTGGTTCTCCAACAGGCCGACACATACGTATAAAAGTGTTACATAAACAAACTGGAGAACAATAAAGTGGTGTTCAGTGTTTGGGTTCTCGCGTGAAGGTGCTCAGTAAGGTCCACCACCACCCCAACGCAGAGGAGTGTGGTCTCCGGTCCATGGGTTCTAGGGCCTCTCCTGGGGCGCGGTGTTGTAGCAGCCAAGTGGAATATTGGCCCGGATCTGCCTGAGGTTCTCCACGTCTGCCAGGATGGTGTTGATGTCGTTGATCATGCGTTCCATGTCGGCCCTTTGCTGAGCTTCTCGGTTCTCCAGCTCTCTGAGTCTCGGGCGCAGCTCTGTCTCCACGCGCCGCCGGCCGTCCGCCACGGCTCTCTCCAGATCCTCCACCCTCTGCTCATCCACCACGCCCGGCTTCCCTGCAGGAACCGCACAGGACAGAGAACATGACCCCGTTAGAGCCATGGAGATCCATCGCATCACTATTAATTATCCTGCATCACTAAAGAGATCCTTCAAGCACACCGGTTCTAGACTGTTTTACACTGAAATCAGAGGTTACTGATACACTCTCAGGGTTCTGAGGGTTTTGTGGCCACACTTTGTCCAATAACTGAATTAAATCTAAATAATTTGGTCCTCTTTATTGCTCTCAGTTATAATTTGAAGCTCTGATCACACTTTAGGTTCTTCATGTATTGTGAAAATGTCTTAAAGCAAGGTTCTCCTGGGGAACTGAAAACTTTGATCTAAAGGAGACAGTGAGGTGAGATCAGATCCCCGGCAGCTTTCTGACTCACCTAAGAGACTCAGGAGGTTGTTGACGGTGTTTAGAGTTTCGTTCATGGCGCCCGCGGCATCCTTTGCTCTTTTGCTGGCGGCGGCGGCCTCCTGACTGGCCTGGGGAGGGAAAGGCAGAACACTCAAGACTCACTCAGTGTGTACTGTGAAGTTCTGTTTGAGCGTGGATGGTTGTGTCCTACCGCTTCAGCCTGTCTTCCATTGTACGCGGAATCAATGCCGGCTCTTTTCAGATCTTCAGTGGTTGATTTCATCTGCCTCCTCAGAGCCACGGCATCACGCGTCAGTCCGGTGGCCTGTGTCAGGAGATCCAAGGAGGACGGGAGGGAATCGGACATTTTCTGAGGACAAAAACAGGAGCCGCTTTAGCAAATTCATCAAGATTCTGCAGCCACTTTTCAGAGGGGCCTCCCGGCTCCTTTCCAGAAACTTCACCATCGATTCGTTCCAGCTTTGCTTCATTCAGTGCGACTGCTGAAGCGTGAGGGAGAACGAGTGAAAACAGAACCAGTCAAAATCTTTTACACATCACAGGTTTTACCACTTTATCCATTTATTAAATGGCAGGTTTTTATTCTGGTTAAACTGAAAGGTGTTGGTTGAGCAGCTCTAAATGAAAATGTGTGAAATAAAGCCATTTTCCTTTCTACGATGAGAGAATCTGTAACAGTGCAGGTCTGACTCCTATTAACTGGTTGTTGGTGATACAGAGTCAAATTCTAGACTGTCCTTTAACTTTAAATGCACTCGTTACTGCTTCAGTACTTAATAGCTCTTTAAATATCTAACACTGGTCTGGAGATCATTATTATATTAGGGCTTTTTGTAGGGCAGTAGTGATGAATAATAAAAATATGACATTACTAAAGGAAAAATTAGAAAAGAATATTAAGAATATTTTTAGTAAATATTAAGTGGGAAATGTAGCGAAAAATCTGTGTCATAACTTATGACTGGTAGAGTAGAGTGATGCTGGTTAACCTTCTTCTAATAAAACTGTGTTTAGTGAACATGGAATCCAGTAAAATGGTTCTCACACCTCCATCTGGCTCAGAGTGCTGTTGAGCTTTTCCAGGGTGTCCAGTGCCGTTCGGTAGTCGCCCTGGTCTCTGAGAACAGCCTGGCTCTGGTTATTGCTGGTCTTGGCCTCCTGGATGGTGCGGTTGATGGAGGGCAGTTTACTCAGGGCCTCGTCAGCCAGAGCCCTACTGCTATTAATCTGACCTTCAAACCCTGAACACACAAACCAGAACCAGAAAACTTCACTGATAACAGAGGAAACAGATCATGTTTCAACTGCACAACTGCACACACACAGAGAGACACAGACACAGACTCACACAGAGACACAGACACATGGAGAGACATAGACACACAGAGAGAGACAGACACACAAACAGCTGGTGGCTGGTGGCTTGTAGCTGGTGGCCTACTGGGTCAGGTGGAGGCCAAGTGGTTAGGGCATTCACCCTGTGATCAGGAAGTTGCGGGTTCGATTCCCAAGACCGCTAGGCACCTCTGAGGTACCCTGAGCAAGGTACCATCCCCACACACTGGGCGCTGTGTTCGTAGCTGCCCCTGCTTCACTTGGTGAATGGGTTAAATGCTGTGGTGTGTTCACGTATGACAGAATGTCACTTTTACTTTTCAGAGACACTGAGAACTATATACAATATAACATCTAAACAAATCCAATAAAAACTGCAGAAAGCCTCAGTATGAAATACACTAAAATATAAACACTAATATAAATACTACAGATCAATAATTACTGTACAGGTGAGCAGTTTGTTACTGTAATGTTGATCAGTAATATTGATCAGTAGTAGATCAGGAATATTGATCAGGAGTAGATCAGGAATATTGATCAGTAGTAGATCAGGAATATTGATCAGGAGTAGATCAGGAATATTGATCAGGAGTAGATCAGTAATATTGATCAGGAGTAGATCAGGAATATTGATCAGTAGAAGATCAGTAATATTGATCAGTAGTAGATCAGGAATATTGATCAGGAGTAGATCAGGAATATTGATCAGCAGTAGATCAGGAATATTGATCAGGAGTGATATTATGATAAGAATAATGCATATAATAAAGATATTGTACATAATGATAATTAAGCACCAGTAAGAAGTTGCAGGTCTGATAGATCACAGGTCTGATAGCTATTTTTATTCCAACACCCTTTAAAACTGCTGAATGAACAAATGACTGTTCTAGTGTTGTGGCTTCAAAAATGTAGCTGCACCCTTGTAGAGGGAGACTCTGCCCTCACCTCTGAGTTTGTCCAGAGCCTGGTCCACACTGTCCAGACCCTGGAACAGCTTTGCCGCCTGATCTGCCTGTGTTTTGGCAGCACTGGCCCGAGCAAGCAGCCTGTCCTGAACCTTAAAGACCAAACACAGAGGCTTCAGTAACTTCACACTGTCACTAATGGTCAGAATGGTTAACTGTGAATGGCCAGTCTGTAACGGCCAGTCTCTTCTCCACCTGTTGACCAGATCTGATCTTATTCAGCAGCTCCTCCGCTTCAGTCCGATTCACCAGAACCCCCTTCTGCAGCTCCTCGTAGGACGAGACGTTCGCCATGAATGAAGCCTTCAGATTGTCCAGTCCAGCCACCAAGTCGCTCATGTTGGTCTGTAAGGGGGGGCAGTGGAGGGGGGTGAGTATACTTACAGGAAGCAGTGCTATGATGTGCACACACACGTCTGCAGGGAGCTGCTCCAGATTCGTCCTTCATTAATATGATTCTCACAGTTCTCGCTGACTCATCGCAGCGTTTCACTACAGAGATCTGAACCCACAGCATCCCGGTAAACAACATCTTTCTCAACATCTCTCCAGACCAGGAGAGCAACCACAGGGTCAGTGCGGTGCTTCAGGCAAATTATATATATATATATATATATATATATATATACACACACACTCACTCAGTATAGTGGGGATAGTGGGTATAGTGGGAATCATGGGTATAGTGGGTATAATGGGTATAGTGGGTTTAATGGGTATAGTGGGTTTAATGGGTATAATGGATATAGTGGACATAATGGGTATAATGTGTATAGTGGGTTTAATGGTATAGTGGGTATAATGGGTATAATGGGTATAGTGGGTATAATGGGTATAATGGGTATAGTGGGTTTAATGGTATAGTGAGTTTAATGGGTATAAAGAGTATAATGGGTATAGTAGATATAATGGGCATATATCACCCTCCCAGGGGCTCAGTACCTGAGGGGCTGCTGTGAGGTTCTTCTCCAGGTCAGAAAGGAGTTTCAGTGTGTCTAGCGCCACCTTGCTCTCGGCCAGAGCGCTGCTGTTTGCGAGGGCGGCCTGTACCTGCATGTCCTCCACCAGACCCACGTCTGTCTCGTACCTGCCACAACAACAACAAAGCATCGCGTCACCTGCGGCTGTTTTAGTGTCAGTTTATCCGCAGACCTGGACCAGGCTTAACTTTGAGCTTAAGTTATCTGGCTAACTAGTGGGTCACTCACCACTTCCTCAGGCTGCTGATCTCCTCTCGGAGCGTGTTCTCCTTACTGGCGACGAGGCCCGCCTGGTCCAGAGCGCTCTGGGCCGCAGAGAGAGAGTCACTGGCGGTCTGCTCCACCACTCCGGCCTCACTCTGGTGCCTGGCAAGGAAAACAGAGCGGCAATAATGAAGCGAAACAAAAGGATCTGTCTGAAAATAACACAGCATTGTTTGGGACGAAGCGGATTCTCCACACTGGGCCATTTCTTGCACAGAAGAGTGAGATGTATGTATCTGTAAATTAAAGTTATAGAAATATGTAAGTTATAAAGCACTTTTCATGGACAAAGTGCACTGAAGGAAGAATTACTTTAATTCTGTTTTTACATTCAGGTATGGCACAGTACTTCAATGCAATAACTATAAAGTATATATTTCAATCTAAAAAGTGTGACAAGTGAAAGGTGCTGCACTCACTGCTTGGCGAGATCCTGGGCTTTGAGGACCAGACTGGTCAGGGTGCTGTTCCCCAGCTCTTCGTCCTGTAGAGGGATCTCCTGCAGAACAGACACAGCAGAAACATCTAGAACCCCATCCAAAACAGAACCAGGAATCTCAACCATTTAATAACCTTAGAAATTCAACGCACAATCACAGCTGTTTCCTCTCGGGCTTTTTGCAAATTCTGCGTGATGGTTTTGATCAGCCTCTGTATTTCAGCCACGTCTTTCTTGTACTGCTGGTCCTGCCTGGCGACACTGTCCACCGTGTTACTGATGCCCTGCAGGCTGGCCTTCTGCTGGGAGTGGGAGCTGCTGAAGCGCTCCAGCTCAGAATAAAGACGGGACTCAGCATCTAGAGGACAGATCAGTTATCAATAGCGTCCCGCATTTAAACTAGATAAATAGAAATTGATATCTGTGCATCTCTTCAATCTACATTACAGGCCAGAAATGTAGATAAATTAAGGATATGCTGCTCTTTCAAAGATTTATTACAAGAAACATTAGAAACACTAAATCTCTCTGGTTCTGAAGTGTAACTCTCTGGTTCTGAAGTGTAACTCTCTGGTTCTGAAGTGTAACTCTCGGGTTCTGAAGTGTATCTCTCTGGTTCTGAAGTGGAACTCTGGTTTTGGATCAGTTTTCACTGTAAGTTCAATTTAATGATGTAAAAGTTTATCACAGCAGCTCAGATTCTCCACATCCTTTCAGCAACATTCAGAAAGTCTCTTCAGAACCAGCAGTTTCAGTCTTTGTGATGAAATAATGTTTCTACAGACTACAATACTGAAAGCCGAGCAGTTACACTTGGAGGAAAAGGCTTGTAATGTGAATTCTGTTAAACACCATTTATTTTTTGCTCTTTCCCCCCTGATGGTCCATGTTTGTGTTAGTAAGTGCTCTATGGCGGTCATTAATGTGTAGTTCTGCACCCTGAAGCAGGCCACAAGCCCATTCTACCAGTAAAATCACAGAAATGTTAGTGTGACTCTCAGGAAGCTCATTAGGGTTACGTGGCCACCAGCTGAAGACGAATCCAGTCTCAACATCTGAATGTGACCCATATCTGCTGGAAAAGGTCAGATTTGTGCCCCTTTACCCGTGGTAATGTGAATGTGGCCAGAAGAACGGAGTGCTATGTCTCAGCTGCACTGCGGTTTAACACTTTCTCTCCTCGAACAGAAGTGATTCAGCTCATTAATGAAATCAGATCAGAATGTGATCAGGTGTGTCAGAGCAGAAACAACTGAACAGGCCTTCATTACTGAAGATGGGCAAAGAACCTGCATTCTGTAAACAGAAGGGAGGAACTCGGTTACCTCTGAGTGTGTCTGCATTCTTCTGCATGGACTGCACCATTTCTTCAGCGCTGCTGATGGTTTTCTCCATGGCGTTCACGTCCAGGACACCTCCAGTCCAAGCTCTGCTCAGGAGAGCCTCCAGCTGCTTCAGGTCCAGCTCAAACTTCTCCACCTGCACAGCACAACACCATCAGCATCCATTTCAACACAATCAGCGTCAATCTCAACACCATCAGTGTTCATGACCACACTATCAGCATCCATCACAACACTATCAGCATCCATCTCAACACCATCTGCATCCATCACAACACCATCAGCGTCCATCACAACACCATCCACGTCCATCTCAACACCATCCACGTCCATCTCAACACCATCAGTGTCCATCACAACACTACCAGCGTCCATCTCAACACCATCAATGTCCATCACAACACCATCAGTGTCCATCACAATACCATCAGTGTCCATCACAATACCATCAGTGTACATGTCACAAAATACAACGCAACAACATACACTCAATAAATATGAATCATAGGTATAATAATTCTGTCAGCCAGTGTGGTTTGGAAATAGCAGACCATGGTTGCAATGCAATTTTTTGCATGTTAATACATAAATCTACTCGATGTGTGTGGTCTTGTCTGTATATGCTGAGTTTTGGAACAGATTTCAGAACAGAAACATTAAGAAAGTGATGGTAAATTCGAAATTATGAATAAAAATCTCTCCTCACCTGGCTCTTAACAGGGTTGAAGCAGGATGGACAGGAAGATCTCTCACACTTGAGTCCCTCAAAGCCCTCCTTACAGCTGCAGCGGCCCTGATCACTGCAGGAGGGCGATACCGAGCCCTGAGGGTCACAGCCACAGGCTGGAGACACACACACACACACACACACAGAAACACACTGTAACATCCACCTCTCACACACTATAACAGTACAAATCTCTCCTATACCTGAATATCTCTCTCTTATACCTGAATATCTCTCTCCTATGTCTGAATATCACAGAACTAGAAGCCTTTTGCAAGGAAGAATGGGAGAAAATCCCTAGTACAGAACTGAAAGTCTAAAAAGCATTTGCAGGCTGTGAGTCAGCCAGAGGAGGTGTTACTCAGTACTGATTATGCAGGGTGCCCAAACTTTTGCATACTACTGTATATCTACACGTGTCTACTATATTTAGATACATTAACAGTATTATGATGTGCAGTATTACTGCTTATGTCTGCGTTTCATGCAATAACAGACTGCAGTATTTATATCCACCTCTGTTTCTCCACAGGATTCCGTGTGTATATTTATATTTTATATTGTGTATGTGTTTGTGTTACCCTGGCAGGCGTCAGTAGGTTTGCTGTGGTAATATCCGTACACACACTCCTCACAGCTGAAGCCGGTGGTGTGGTTCAGGCAGCGCAGGCAGCGCCCGGTAGTGGGTTCGCAGCTGCCCAGTGCATTCGGGTCCAGGTGCCCGTTACAGTCGCAGCGGCGGCACAGCTGCCCCCCCAGCGGGTCGCCATAGAAACCCTCGTCACAGGTCTGACAGCGGGAGCCTTTAATAAACATGGAAACATTCATAATCAATCATTACTGATTTTAGAGCAGGATGCTGGTAAAAGACCCTCTCTGCATACACCATCAGTCAGAAGTTCAGCACACACTGATTCTCTACTTTCACATGTTACTTAATATGTACTAAACACAAACACATTTACAGTGTTTTCACCATCTGTTGTTCCTTTATTAACCAAAAAGTGTCATGTTTTTATTATTCATCCCTACTGAGATATTAATAACCCCCTAATATAATGATAATGAGGATCTCCAGACTAGTGTTAGATATTTAAGAAGCTATTAAGTTCTGAAACAGTAATGAGTGCATTTAAAGTTAAAGGACAGTCTAGAATTTGTATCACGAATAACCAGTTAATAGGAGTCAGACGTGCACTGTTACAGATTCTCTCATCTAAGAAAGGAAACTGGCTTTATTTCACACATTTTCATTTAGAGTTCAACCAATAACTTTCAGTTTAACCAGAATAAAGACCTGCAGTTTATGAGATAAATGGATAGAAACCTGCAGGTTATGAGATGAATGGAGAGAACCTGGTGGTGTATTTCTGACTGGTAGTGTCGTAGTGCAGGACCTAGAACAGTCGAGCTGGCTGTTACTCACCGATGGTCCCAGGTGGGCAGTTACAGATCACATCCAGGGTCCCCGGGGTGACCAGGCAGGTATGACCTGGCGGGCACGGGCACCTCAGACAGGTACCAGGCTGCCGAGGGTTGTCGTAGTAACCGGAAGGACAGGGCTGTATGTTATTTGCCCCGTCAGCTGAGAAACAGTCTCCTGGAAAACGTACATCAATAATAAAGAGTCATCAACAATGGTGTACAACCACAGCGCTCAGCAACGTTCCTCCATAATCACAATGCACAGATAACACTGTGTGTGTGTGTGTGTGTGTGTGTGTGTGTGTGTGTGTGTGTGTGTGTGTGTGTGTGTGTGTGTGTGT
>JBBPDC010049990.1:0-11435 GCA_037974485.1 Hemigrammopetersius urotaenia
CAGAGACAGTGCCTGTGTTGAATGTAATAGCATCCGAAGCTGACTCTGACGTCTCTGCCCTTCATACTGGATGGACAATAACTCCGTGCATGAGTATACTTCTAACACTTCTAACGCGGTTGACAGCTGCAGTATTTTGTACACGACCGGCATTTTAGATGACAACCATTTTTAACCATTTTAGATGACGTTATATGAGTGGCGCATGGTCCGTTTTTCAAAATCTCCGTTTTTCTTGTCCACATGCAAACGCAGGAACTGAGTTTTCAAAAATCGCCACTTTGGCCACAGTTTTTAAAAACCTCCATTTTCACTGACCCAAAACGACGTTTACGTGTGGATGACAGTTGACTCTAGGTCATTCTGATACCCGATATAGTCAACTCTAGTTAACTCTGATACCTGATATAGTCGACGCTAGGTAATTCTGATTACTGATATAGTCAACTCAAGATCATTCGGATTACTGATATAGTCGAATCTAGGTCATTCTGGTTACTGATATAGTCGACTCTCGGTAATTCTGTTACCTGATATGGTCGAGTCTAGGTAATTCTGATACCTGATATAGTCGACTCAAGGTAATTCTGATACCTGATATAGTTGACTCTAGGTAATTCTGATACCTGATATTGTCGACTCTAGGTATTTACATTTACATTTACAGCATTTATCAGACACTTTTATCCAAAGGGGACAGTCTCCCTGGAGCAACTTGGGGTTAAGGGTCTTGCTCAGGGACCCAGTGGTGGTGGTGCTGAAGGTAGGATTCGAACCCATGAGCTCTTGGTCTGGAGGCAAGTATCCTACCCACTACGCCACCACCTCCCCAATATTCTGATTCCTGATATAGTCAACTCTAAGTAATTCTGATTACTGTTATAGTCGACTCTAGGTAATTCTGATTACTGATATAGTCGACTATAGGTAATTCTGATACCTGATATAGTCGACTCTAGGTAATTCTGATACCTGATATAGTCGACTCTAGGTAATTCTGATACCTGATATAGTCGACTGTAGGTAATTCTGATTACTGATATGGTCGACTCTAGGTAATTCTAGTTACTGATATAGTCGACGCTAGGTAAATGTGATTACCGACATAGTCGAGTCTAGGTCATTCTGATACATGAAATAGTCGACTCTAGGTAAGTATGATTACTGATATAGTCGACTCTAGGTAATTCTGATACCTGATATAGTCGACTCTAGGTAATTCTGATTACTAATATAGTCAACTCTAGGTAATTCTGATTACTGATATAGTCGACTCTAGGTCATTGTGATACCCAATATAGTTGACTCTAGGTAATTCTGATACCCGATATAGTCAACTCTAGGTACTTCTGATTACTGATATAGTCAAATCTAGGTAATTCTGGTAACTGATATAGTTGACTCTAGGTAATTCTGATTACTGATATAGTCAAATCTAGGTAATTCTGGTAACTGATATAGTTGACTCCAGGTAATTCTGATTACTTATATAGTCAACTTGTGGCAATTCTGATATTTGATAGTCGACTCTAGGTAATTCTGATACATGATATAGTCGACTCTAGGTAATTCTGATTACCGATATAGTCAACTCCAGGTAATTCTGATACCTGATATTGTCGACGCTAGGTAATTATGATACCTGATATAGTCGATTCTAGGTAACCATGATTACTGATATAGCCGACTCTAGGTAATTCTGTTACCTGATATAGTCGAATCTAGGTAACTATGATTACTGATATAGCCGACTCTAGGTAATTCTGATACCTGATATAGTCGACTCTAGGTAACTATGATTACTAATATAGTCAACTCTAGGTAATTCTGATTACTGATATAGCCGACTCTAGGTAATTCTGATACCCGATATAGTCAACTCTAGGTAATTCTGATACCTGATATAGTCGACTCTAGGTAATTCCGGTTACTGATATAGTCGAGTCTAGGTCATTCTGATACCTGAAATAGTCAACTCTAGGTAATTCTGATACCTGATATAGTCGACTGTAGGTCATTGTGATGCCCGATATAATTGACTCTAGGTAATTCTGATACCTGATATAGTCGACTCTAGGTAATTCTGATTATTAATATAGTCGACTCTAGGCAATTCTGATACCTGATATAGTTGACTCTAGGTAATTCTGATTACTAATATAGTCAACTCTAGGTAATTCTGATTACTGATATAGTCGACTCTAGGCAATTCTGATACCTGATATAGTTGACTCTAGGTAATTCTGATACCTGATATAGTCGACTCAAGGTAATTCTGGTACCTGATGTAGTTGACTCTAGGTAATTCTGATACCTGATATTGTCGACTCTAGGTAATTCTGATTACTAATATAGTCAACTCTAGGTAATTCTGATTACTGATATAGTCGACTCTAGGCAATTCTGATACCTGATATAGTTGACTCTAGGTAATTCTGATACCTGATATAGTCGACTCAAGGTAATTCTGATACCTGATATAGTCGACTCAAGGTAATTCTGGTACCTGATGTAGTTGACTCTAGGTAATTCTGATACCTGATATTGTCGACTCTAGGTATTTACATTTACATTTACAGCATTTATCAGACGCTTTTATCCAAAGGGGACAGTCTCCCTGGAGGGGACAGTCTCCCTGGAGCAACTTGGGGTTAAGGGTCTTGCTCAGGGACCCAGTGGTGGTGCTGCTGAAGGTAGGATTCGAACCTGGAACCTGGTCTGGAGGCAAGTATCCTACCCACTACGCCACCACCTCCCCAATATTCTGATTCCTGATATAGTCAACTCTAGGTAATTCTGATTACTGTTATAGTCGACGCTAGGTAATTATAATTACTGATATAGTCGACTCTAGGTAATTCTGATACCTGATATAGTCGACTCTAGGTAATTCTGATACCTGATATAGTCGACTCTAGGTAATTCTGATACCTGATATAGTTGACTGTAAGTAATTCTGATTACTGATATGGTCGACGCTAGGTAATTGTGATTACCGATATAGTCGATTCTAGGTAACTATGATTACTGATATAGTCGACTCCAGGTAATTCTGAAACCTGATATAGTCGACTCTAGGTAATTCTGATTACTGATATGGTCGACTCTAGGTAATTCTAGTTACTGATATAGTCGACTCTAGGTAATTGTGATTACCGATATAGTCGATTCTAGGTAACTATGATTACTGATATAGTCGACTCTAGGTAATTCTGATTACTGATATAGTCGACTTTAGGTAATTCTGATACCTGATATAGTCGAATCTAGGTAATTCTGTTACCTGATATAGTCGACTCTGGGTAATTCTGTTACCTGATATAGTCGAATCTAGGTAATTGTGGTTCCTGATATAGTCGACTCTAGGTAATTCTGATATAGTCGACTCTAGGTAATTCTGGTTACTGATATAGTCGACTCTAGGTCATTTTGATTACCGATATAGTTGAGTCTAGGTAATTCTGATCACTGATATAGTCTACTCTAGGTAATTCTGATTACTGATATAATCGACTCTAGGTCATTGTGATGCCCGATATAGTTGACTCTAGGTAATTCTGATACCTGATATAGTCGACTCTAGGTAATTCTGGTTACTGATATAGACGACTCCAGGTAATTCTGTTACCTGATATAGTCGACTCTAGGTAATTCTGATACCTGATATGGTTGACTCTAGGTAATTCTGATACCTCATATAGTCGACTCTAGGTAATTCTGATACCTGATAGGGTCGACTCTAGGTAATTCTGGTTACTGATATAGACGACTCCAGGTAATTCTGTTACCTGATATAGTCGACTCTAGGTAATTCTGTTACCTGATATAGTCGACTCTAGGTAATTCTGATTACTGATATAGTCGACTCAAGGTAATTCTGATACCTGATATAGTCGACGCTAGGTAATTCTGATTACCGATATATTCGATTCTAGGTAATTCTGATTACTGATATAGTCGACTCAAGGTAATTCTGATATAGTTACCTGATATAGTTGACTCTAGGTAATTCTGATACCTGATATAGTCGACTCTAGGTAATTCTGTTACCTGATATAGTCGAATCTAGGTAATTGTGGTTCCTGATATAGTCGACTCTAGGTAATTCTGATATAGTCGACCCTAGGTAATTCTGTTACCTGATATAGTGGAATCTAGGTAATTCTAGTTACTGATCTAGTCGACTCTAGGTAATTCTGATTACTGATATAGTCGACTCTGGGTAATTCTGATTACTGATCTAGTCGACTCTAGGTAATTCTGATTACTGATATAGTCGACTCTAGGTAATTCTGATTACTGATATAGTCGACTCTAGGTAATTCTGATACCTGATATAGTGGACTCTAGGTAATTCTGAAACCTGATATAGTCGACTATAGGTAATTCTGATACCTGATATAGTCGACTCCAGGTAATTCTGATACCTGATATAGTGGACTCTAGGTAATTCTGAAACCTGATATAGTCGACTCTAGGTAATTCTGGTTACTGATATAGTCGACTCTAGGTAATTCTGATTACTGATATAGTCGACTCTAGGTAATTTTGGTTACTGATATAGTCGACTCTAGGTAATTCTGATTACTGATATAGTCGACTCTAGGCCATTCTGATTACTGATATATTCCACTCTAGGTAATTCTGGTTACTGATATAGTCGACTCTAGGTCATTCTGATTACTGATATAGTCTACTGTAGGTAATTCTTATACCTGACATAGTCGACTCTTGGTAATTCTGATTACTGATATCGTTGACTCTAGGTCATTCTGATAACTGATATTGTTGTTTTGTTTTTTTTTGTTGGAATCTGTCAGTTAGAGCAAAAAAACAGAGCCATCACTTCTGTGATTTTTGACTTTACAGTGGCTGGCACCTTACGTTTTATGAAGGAAGAAACTATCAGTTGCCTCTAGAGGGCTGCTTTGCATGTTTGATGCTGAAGGCCACTCGTGCCTGAGTCTGAGTAGTACTTAATCAATTGTCTACTTGTCTACAAGTCTTGCAGCTGATGTATTGCATTTTCACGCCATCACGCCATTTCACGGAATCAAAATTTTTAAGTTATTTCAGACCACCCAGAAATATCCGTGAGCACAATTGACGGATTACATTCAGACAGTAGTCGTTGCAGTGTAGCTTTCATGTCTGTCTCCATTTTGGTTATGAGTTTCGTGTCTTTAAAGTGCGTGAAGAAGCTGCTTCTTCTCTTACATTATTGGTGGTTGGGACTATCGCCACCAACTGTGACGGGTGGAGCACACCATTCACTTAACCGGCTACACACAGCAAACAGGAGGAGAGCATAAAGAGACTGGACAACTAGTATTGAGAATTAATTTTTTAAAAGGTAGATTTCTGTATAAAGTTATCATAGTGTTATTAAGCTTACATTTTTTCCAGTCCCGTCCCAATCACGTTATTAAAAGTGAATTTGTTTCCCATCCCGCGGGATTCCCGAAAAAATGTCAACCTGTACTGTAAGTGAATGGCTAGACCTTTTCTCCCTCCCCATCTAGAGTAAGAGACACAGCAGCACCAAGTAGAAACTGTTCCGATATCAAATCCAGTATTTATTTCTTTGAAAACGTCTGTATTCACTCACCTGTGTGTTTGCTGCCCCCTGCAGGTGAGTGAGAAGCTGCGGACGCTGCAGGTGGAGGAGTGTAAGTGCTGTAACCTGGAGGCGGTGGAGGAGAAATCCCGCCTGCTCTTTGCGGGACATGACCCTGAACCTGCCCAGGCTTCCGATGAGGAGGAGCTGAGGTGGCAGGAGAGGGTGACCAGTGTCACCAACCTCACATACCTGTCCCCGCTGACGCCGCCTCTGCTTGACTCACCTGTGCCAAAGCCCACCTGTGTTAGGAACCATGGCACAGAGGACTCTGGACCCAACAGCAGCGACTACGTGACCTCGATGACCATGTGATTCACCAAGCCTTTCTGTTAAGATCTTTGCTTCTGTTGCCGGGAGGAGACGGAGACCAGTTTTTTTTTTTTTATTCAATGTTCATCAGAGCTTCACTTCTCCTGCTGCACACTGAAACACATTCGCCTTGATATGATTAAATATCAGCCTGCATCATTTATTTTAAAAGTCAGATTTGTGAAATGCTGTGCAACGCTGTCACTGCAGGAGTCGCTGATTTATAACACGCAAGCAACATTTATTTTGTAGCTTCATACATGCTTTTGTGAGCTCCTGCTGGTGTGGATTTCCTCCTATTCAGACACACGTGAATGATGTAGCTCCCCCTTCTAGAGAGAATTCAGACTGCAGAAAACACAGCTTCATAATGTCCGTTTATCAGCCCAAGTGATTTATAATAATCACTAAACCGACACGGAGAAACTCCTCTCATCTGCCGTTGGTCAGAACGCTCACAGAACACCAACAATAAACATTTTATATTAAACGTACAACTATTTGAAATTGTACCGCTGGGCAACGCTTAAAATTTTTCAGTGTGTTTACATGGTTTTCTGCAATTAATCGCAATCGTTATACGCTAAATTATTCAAAAATAGTGCATTGCGCACTTTTTTTTTAAAAGTACAAAAGTACAAAGCAAAAGTGCAATAACTTTGCAAACAGCAGCGTTCCCTTTAACAGGCGCAGTTCTGTAAATCTCAAATATTTCTTTAAATCTCAAATTAATGTAATCAAATCTAATATTAAAACAAAGCTCGTCCCTACTGCAGGGCTTTCAGGTTTTATCTAGTTTATTATAGAAAAACAAGTTCCGAGCATTATAGCAGCTGGAAAGGCGACCGACTCCACATGAAAGTCTCTGGATCTGAATAGTCGTTAAAGTCCCAGTTCAGGCGTCGCATTACTTTTGCTGCGCACACACCAACACACAAACAGCAACAAATTTTTAAAAAAAAAACAAAAAAAAGAATTTTTTACAAACATTTTTAATAACGCTATATGTTAACATGCCCAGCCCTATTAAAAATTTAGGCTTTCTTAGGTCTCATTCACAAATAAAATCATTTTTTGATCTCAGGACAAACATTTGGCTCCAAAATCTGTGTTGTGACCAACTTCAGTCCTGATAGTCGGTAAAGAGCTGGGCCCCCAGGGATGACACCAGCCTCCAGAAAGAAGCTGTAGACGTATGAACATTATTCTGGATACAATTTGAATGAAACAATAAAAGTCATACAGCCCCAACAGCCCCTAAAGTGTATTACGGTTTGGCAGAATGACCAAGTAGCTCATATGACCATTATAGGGGAGGATAGATTCCAGACTGCGGTTTAAATGAAACTATACAGGTTACAGCACCCTCTTCAGCGCCTGGTGTATGATAATCTGTGTGAACGAGTGTGGATCTCATGAACATTATAGAGCAGTATAGAAAGCTTTAAGGCATTATAGTCAGTTAAATTAAATAATAGAAGCCACGGCGCCCCCTACACTTCCTGTAGTGTGTTACTGTCTGTCAGAATGGCCATGTGTTTCATATGAAGTTTTCTAGAACATTACAGCTCTATAATGTCGTTTGTGTGAGTGTGAGACAGTGTTGACCCTGAAAGGCCCCTCACAGCTCCACAGAGGCGAAAGCGATTGCAAAACGACGAAGATTTGGCAACCCGCTCCCTCTATCGGCCTCTCCATCCTTCATATCTCATCTCACACTCTCTCTCACTTCCACCTCTCGCACGTCCTGCCATGACTCACTTCCACCGCGGTGACCGCGAGTCACGACCTGCTGCTGCAGTTAAACCCCACTTTTGAGACGAGACCACTTTCATCAAACAGAAGTTTTATTGACCTGTGATGATGTTTACCTTCTTTCCTCACTGTTGCTTTATGTGACCTGGTTTAATAAATAATAAACACTGTGGCTAATAAACAACAACGCTGTTCCCTTCTGGTCAATGTGTGGAGGACAGTAACTCCCAGTTTTACGTGGAAATCCCCACAATAACAGGGAAACTGCAAACATTCTCTGCCATTTTTGTGGCAATAAATATATTTTTCTAGATGTTTTCAAAAAAGGGGAAGCACTTTTTTCAAAGCGCAATTTCTCTGCGGTGCAAACACTCAGACACTTCAAACTCTACAGTTCTGTAGATCTCCAGGAGACCTTTCTGAGCCCTCATTTTTAGCCCCAGATCATCAGGGGTTATTCCCCGAAAACCGTTCACCTCGGCGTGGTGTCCCAATACTTTTGTCCTGCGACCTTCACAGATCTCAGCAGGGAATTTAAATTAAAAGAGGCGAATACGGGTTTACCTTTTGCATTTTCTTTAAGAGTAATGCATTAAACGGAGTTTAAAATGAAATTAAAGTGTCCTGGGAAGTTTTACACTATAAAAATAGTCACCAAAACACAAGGTTTTTCACTATACAGGGGCTCTTGGAACGTAACCCCTGCGAAAAGCGTAGATCACTAAACACTGTTTTTCTGATGTCAGTGAAACCAAGACGTTTACTCCACATATGTAGCCCCGCCCACTCCTGCTGAAGTATATGGAGGGTTTCTCTCAGGACGGCTTTCTGAACGAGGCACATCCAATCAGCTAATTTACATATTTTGGTGTTAAAGGTGCAGAAACAGCCGGTTTAGTTCTGAGGGATTATGAGACGCTGGGAGAATTCTGAATCATGTTGTGGGTGGAAAATGTGGGGTAAGGGCCCTTTAATGACCAACAGCACAGAGAGACTCCACACAGGCCGCATACTCTTCCTTTTTTATTAATAATAATAATAATAATAATAATAACAATAATAACACTCCCTTTAATAAGATTGTACGTTTCTCGCTGCTCCCCAAACCACAATGTACACACTGTCTGTACACTTTATACAACACACACACACACACCTCCTGTACATCACAGCCTCAGAGTCACCTTTAGAAAATATAAATATCTGTGTTCTTTCTCTGTCAGCGCTCACACACAAAAGACATCAGCTAAAGTTGCAGATAATCCCCAGAACACACACACCACACACGAGTGATCTGGCCAGCGGTCCGAACTCCACACTGGAAATAATAGTCTCGTCGGCGCCGGGACAGAAATCAAGGAGAATCATTAACAAAACCTACAGAAGAGCTGAAGACCTGTCAGATGTTTCAGGTTCTCACACACACACAGTTCAGTGCAGCTTCGATTCACTCACTCACACACACACTCATGCAGACACTGCAGCACCCCCTGCTGGAACAGTTCAGAAAGGTCACCTACTACACACACACTCTCAGGGTGTGGATGGGCTCATATGAACGTTTCTTGAGCAGAATGGTCACACTGTCAGTGTTAGATCTGTTTGAATCCCCACTGCACTGTGTAATATTACACCCATTAAAGGGCCCATACCCCACATTTCCCCTGAGCTCCTCTCATATTCTCTTTCTGTACTGAAAAGAGACCCTTTTCATTTTTCCAGCATCTCTTTATCCCTCAGCCTGTTCCTGGTACCGGCGGCGCTCCATACACATCCTCTGTGAGCAGTGCGTTTTCAAATTTTAATCTCACACATTTAAAAAGAATAATTTTTGGATGATATGGGCCCATTAAATCTCAACAAAACATGGATTATTTAAAGAAGAAACGCGATCATCAGTGGGTTTTTAGTGCAGAATATCATTAGAACGCCACAAAGTCCCATCACTAACACACACACAGCCTGGAGGGTCGGGGCATCTCCGTGTACTGAGGGGTGTTAAAGACCTGGACAGTCCAAGCCGGCCTTTGGTTTCTATCCTCTGCAGTTAGAGCGTCAGCCAGCAGGGGGCGAACACCCCTTCAGGAGAAGCTTCTGGCGGAGGAGCAGATTCACGGAGTTCAGTCCGGAACCTTCACAGAGCAATCACTAATAATAATAACCACGATTAATAAAAACACTGCTCTCAAACCAAAACCCAACCGAGAAAACGTCAGGAGCGTCTGTGTCTGGAGCGTGTGTGTGTGTGTAGTAGTGATGTGTTCCTGCAGGCAGGCTGATACTCAGTGCTCCATGTTAAGAAGATATAATTCCAGCATCAGCCCCGACCCGTCGCCCAGCCCCACCGGTCGCCCGACCCGTCGCTCCCTCGTTTGTTACAGCCTGTCCTGAAGCCCCTCCAGAGGCCGTGCTGGTGGAGCAGCGTGCTGTAGGGGGCGCCAGGGCTCCTGAACTTTCCCTGCATGTCTGTACTGGTTTAGATGATCTCGGCTCTGAACGTTTCAGCGGGTTCCCCGATATGGAGATCAGGAGGTCAGGATCCGCTGACACTGGGAATTCATAATCACATCTGTGCGCAACTTCAAGCATTTAGCTTTTAGTCTTTCGATCTCACAGGTAAAGAAAGCGTTTTGGCCCGAGGGCGCCTGAGGGGAGCGCTCCGGGGGAGGAGCCCCGCCGGAGGAAAACTGTATGTAGATATAATAATAATAAATAATGACAGACTTTAAACTCCTGCTCTGTAGATTAGAAAAACACGGCTTGGGGTCAGAAAGAAGTTCTACTGCAGGAACTGTGGGGTTAAACACTCACATGATTGTCTGGACACACACACATACACACACACACGCAAGAAAATAAATAGTTTAAACATAATCGTTATTCTGGCTGTAGAGTCTTTGATCAGAAGGTGTTGAAGTCCTGAAGCGAAATTCCGCCCCTTTAGTGTTTTGGAGGAAAATAATGGACACGCGACGAGGAGCTCTCACACAGGTTCTCCATCAGGTTCAGCTCTCACACAGGTTCTCCATTAGGGTCTGAACGTTCTGTAGCGGTTCTCTGCTCCGCAGTATTTGGTAATCTGCTTCTCCTGCAGAAGTTCCCTTCCTGCAGTGCACGTCCAGAAGATGGAGCTCTTTACGCCCGTTCTGACACGGTCACTAAGGAATGAGGGATATTCTCACCCCTCCTGCCTTCCTCTTCACCAGCTGGAACCCAGGAGATGCTCTCCACTACAGGTTCCTCTTTGGGGAGGAGCAGAGGGAGGGAGGAGCAGAGGGAGGGAGGGAGGGATTGAGGAGGGGAGGGAGGGATTGAGGAAGGGATGGAGGAGAGAGGGAGGGATGGAGGGAGGAGGGGGAGGAGAGGGAGGGAGGGATGGAAAGAGGAGAGGAGCTGAAGCCCTTCAGGACTCCTCTCGAACAGCTTTGCCCGGTTTGGATAAAACAGCTTCAGCCTCGTCATACAGCTGCAGAGAAACCAGATGATACAGATGAAACAGATGAAACTTAAACTTCTTCATAAAACTACTTTACACTCGTTACAGTGTTTCAGTTTATTTTAAAATAGTTACATTAGACTTCAGATCACATCACTTCAGAAAAGATCCTGCATTAGTGAAGATTCTTTTAGAAACGATATCAGTTCACCTTTATAACAGATTATCTCATCTACTACACTATAGTGTGTGTGTGTGTGTGTGTGTGTGTGTGTGTGTGTGTGTGTGTGTGTGTGTGTGTGTGTGTGTGTGTGT
>JBBPDC010050021.1:0-11434 GCA_037974485.1 Hemigrammopetersius urotaenia
TATATTAAAGAAAATTAGATTTTTGTTTGTATTTGCTGTAGAGCTGCCGCTATCATATGTCACTATTATAAAAGTAAACAGGGAAAGTAACTACCACGTTACATTAAAAAAAAGTTGAAACCCATTTTTTTGTGTCGTCATCGACTACATGCAGCAGCTCTAATTTTCTGTTATCTGGGGAAAAATCGGTATCGGCTGATCACACTTATCACGGTAATCAGAATCGGCCAAGAAAATGGCAATCGGTGCATCCCTAATATATAGATCTACTAATAATAGCATTAGCTTCATAAACAAATACATGTCTGTTTGCACACAGAAGTGCACTGATACATTAAAGTCAGTTACTCAAATGCCATTTCCAATTTTTAAATATAATAATTTATCAAATCTCTTTGTTGCCACACTATTTACAAATACATCAACAAAAAACATCAACTGTTGCTATAATACCATCAGGGGGCAGTCAAGAGTAATTTGGTTTTTTGCGCTCTAGATGTTTCCGTCAGAAAGTAAAAAGAACCTCGTCAGCCGTGAACTCAAAATCCAAGATGGCTGCTCCATGCATTAACAGTAATGAATGCTGCAGTTAAGTGTGTATGTGTGTACAAATGTACATTTGCCATACATAAACACACCACAGCACACAATATGAACTTTGTTCTCTGTATTTAACCCATTCACACAAGTGAAGCAGTGGGCAGCCAGGAACACAGAGCCAAGGGAGCAGTATGTGGGGACGGTACCTTGCACAACGGTATCTTGGTGCCACTAGCACTCCTGGGGTTCAAACCTTCTGATCACAGAAACAGCTCCCTAACTACCAGGACACCATTAGCACTTTTGTCTTATTTATGTTTAATTAAATCTGTCACACACACAGTGCTGCCCGTCTATCTCTGGATGTTACTGTAGTAAAATATCATGTAATGTGTTGCTTATAATGACTAACCTGGCTAGAACCTGGATTTCTCATCTGACCAAAGGAACACGGTCTGCTCCTGGGGGCCTCATTTCCCGCTGTTTGAGGTAATTGGAACTAGAAAGCAACTAGAAGCAATTTAGCCATTTTACGTTTTATGTCTACAGTCTAGTGATTGGGTTTGTTGCCCCTACAATCAGAAGGTTGTGGGTTTGAATCCCAGGACTGCTAGTGTAATCACTGAGGTACCCTTGAGCAAGGTACCGTCCCCACACACTGCTTCCCGAGCACCCCTCTTTGGCGGCAGCCCCCTGCTTCACTTGGTGAATGGGCAACAGTAAGTTTGTACAATATACCTTCTGTTAATTATCATGATATCCATCACTGCAAATCTGACATTGTAGAAGGCTGCAACAGGCAAATGAGCCTCTAACAAATCACAGTGTTTCGGACAGGGTGACCCAACACAGTTCCAGGTGAGTTACTGGGTGTTCTGATAAATGGTCACATAATCCAGTGTCTAATAAGTAAAGAGAATGTTTGGCCAAAACGTTTTTAAAGGGTTAGTCTTATAAATATTCCTAGTTCATTTCTTCCCTGATGTTTGTATACCAAGAACTTCATAATTCATCATAATTCATTCTTACAATTACATTTTCCAACCATAGATTTAAACAGGCTGTTTTTGTTACTGTACCTTTAAGGCTGATACACGTAACCTATCGAATTTCGAGAGGCAGGGACTGGAACATTCATTTGAACTTCAAAATGAACAAGAGGGGCTAAACTGCAATAGGCTAAATAGAGTCACCTATAAATATGCAGGTTTTGTGACATCACACAAACTATGGTTTGAAAATGGCTTGTTTTTGCAGCTTGGTCTGTAAGGCTTTTAAATTCCAGACATTTTAGGATATGGGCCTATTAATATACTGAAACACACTGCAATCGAAAATATGTAGCAGTATAATCATCACAGTACTAATGTTTTATCCATATCATGCAGCCCTGACCAACAGCTTCTCACAGCTGAACAGAAGTGAAACACAGACAATTGTCTTTGGTCCTTCAAACTCCTGCTGGAAAATCTGCCTTATATTAAAGAACATTTAGCAAATATTGGGGTTTTTTTTTCAACTCTGAGCTCAAATTAGACCAAATAATGCTGTGGTCAAGAGCAGCTGAGATCATTTTCCAGACTTCTTACTATCCCTGATATGGAAAAAAGTCATTCATGCAAGTTTACAATGAGTTCGGAATGAAACAACCTAATTATGAACTGGCAAACAGAAAAGCGACCGTGTTACTCCACTTCTAGCATCTCTACTGTGGCTCCCAGTTCCTTACAGATCCAGCATCATTTTATTTCTTTTTAAAGCTTACAAGGCCCTGTACCTATAAATGTAACGTCTGTCCGAGCTCTCCATCAAGATCATGAAGGTCAGCTTCTCAGTTACTTCTTGCTGTTTCAGGATCCCAGTGTAAGCTAAAAGATGAATGTGCTTTTGTTGTTGCTCTACCAAGACTCTGGAAAGGCCAAGCAGCTGACATCAGACAGGCTTCAGTGACCGCTTTTAATCCCAACCTCAAGATACATTTTTAATGACTGGCTTTCAGTAGCTGCTGAATGGCTTGTGCTGGATTTAGCATTTTGCACCTTTCTCCACATACACTTACTCCAAATCAAAAGCGTATGTGGAAAAACTGTGAGATGGGATGCACTTGACCATGAATTGGAAAGCACTTCGGTCTTAAATGTGTTATATAAATGCATTGCATACATATACAAATTAATTTAATAATCTCAACTGCTAGACTAATCTTCAGCTAAAGTTTCCTGATCGCAACAGACTTACTTCAAGGCATCCTGATGATTCATGGTGTGTCATGACCAATGCTGAATTTTACTAAAGATCAAATAATCACGTTTAATTTGATGAATTGTGTTATTACCTACAAAATGTATAATGACATTTCATTTTACTTCATACACCTACACTGGGGAACACATTTTTATGAAAGTCTGAAGGTCTGTTTCATTGCATTTTTTAGATAACCCTGTTATCTACATGTACAACAAACAACATAATATGCAAAAAGTTATACGTATAACAAAAGACCATGTCAGTCGAGCCACCAAGCTGAGTTTTTTCTAAAAATTATGTTTCTAACTAAACCTTTGAAGCTACATGAAGATAAACGTTACCGCTGACATCAGCGTGCCGAGATTGTACAAGAAACACAACAAAATGCAATGATTTTTTTTTGGTGGCTGGTGTTATTAGCCTGCTAAGTGAAGTAATTTATTTTTAATCAACATAATCACACAATCCTGACCTCCCCAGTCAGTTATTCTGACATTTCTTTAGTTGAAATGGACAACAAGGGTAAAGGGGGCATATGGCTGATGCTCTTATGCTCTTAAGTGTCTTGCTTAAGGGCACAATGGAAGAAAGTGGGTGTTTGAACCTGCGACTTTGTGGTCACTGGGTTCACAGGTAAGTGTTTTACCCACTAGGCTACTACAACAGCAGTACCACATTTGAAAAGTAGCAGCAAAAACTATGGACACACACATTGAACTGCACTAAATTCAATGAATCCGGATTTACTCTGCAATGAAAAATGTTTCTTCAAAACCGAGAAGCATATTGCGATGTAAATTCTGTTGCGTGGTGTCAGTTCCTGACTAGTCAATCTTAAAGCAACTTCTGGTTGATGCTGAACTGGATCAGTGGGAGGGAGGGGGCCGAGCTCTGAACATCGCAACCACAACATCACAGCGGAACATTCTCAATCATTGCAAATACTAGAAGCTCAGGACACAGTTGAGCTCCTTCGTTGCCAAAATATGTAATAAAAAATAACTATTTTTTGCAACAAATTGGGAAGAGCAGCATCCCCACCACACATTTGTAGTGATCACTACTTCCTCCCTGTATATACAGGAAACTCAGGACACAGTTTAGCTTCTTATTTCTCCAAAACAAGTAATGAAGAACCAACCTTTTATTATGTGACAGCTTTTTTGATGCTACTCTTCATAATTTGGTCCAAAAAAGATGATCAACTAGTATAGTATCGATCAGTATCAATAAACTAATATACATGCCCATCCTTTGACTGGCCTTTCTTTATAGAGTTGGTTTGCTAAATAGGCCCCAAGCAGGTCATATTAGCAATAGAGTAAATAGATAGATAGATCCTATGGCTCAGCAAAAGAGACACTTTGCATTTTTGGTTTATCAGGCAGTAAAAGTTGTCTAAACCGGCAGAAATACTGCACTTATCTTCTAACTAGTTTTACTGTCACACATAGTTCAGCGACGGTCAATGATTCAGCATTCTAGTTGCACTCTTCCCTTTAAACATTGACAGCAACTGTCACGTAGACTTTAAAAGCTCAGAAAAGAGGACCTGCCTTGATCGCCTTCTGCTACCTCATACACAGAAACTGGCAGCAGCTAAACTACACGACAGCAAACAGTCGTTTAAATGGAGCACAGGCCTTAAAAACAGCCTCTTTTGTGTGCTGACGGAAGGCCGCAGGTATTTAACCGAGTGGCCTGATCAGACTGTGCAATCTCTTTTACACAGTGACTACCTGAACCATGGCATGCCTGACATTCCCCAGAGTTGAAATATGGACTGGCGAGGACTTGGAAGAGGAAAACATTGCTCTAGTTTCATCATGGGTGCTCAGCTAGGGAGCGCTAACATTTCTTCACCAAGGTGAAACTTGTAATCAGGACCTCCTCTGCTTTACTGAAAGCCAGAAAGACACATCGGTGTTTGTAGGTCGGTACAACAGCCCACACTGAAAATGTCACAGCATATTCTGGAAGCGGGGGACTGAAAAAAGACACTCTCAGAGTTAAAAGGTACAGAACTTGAAACAACCACGCGAATGCTATAATTAGTGCCACATTTGATAAGTTTGATCAAGCGAACGGCAGGCCCAAGTCAGGCTCTATAATTACGCCATGTGGAAGTAGACCATCTAAAGCAGGGCTCCTATCATGGAGAACTTTCAAATAACTTTACCGTAGTATGTAAACAAACAGTTAGCGTTTCAAAATGTACCATTCAATCCCCAGGCCCTACGGACCATATATGGAATTTAGCAGCAAAATGGCTTGGTATGAATTCGTTGTTTTTGTGATGTCATGTAAAATCAATGCATTCAAGTATAGAAAGCTTGGTCCTTCCCCTCCACACTATGGAACGGGTTTATTCACTATGCAGCTCGCTGCTGGAACAAACCGCCCATCAGTATCAGATCTACACCAAGACAGGACTTCCATTGCACTCGCAAACTTCTTTTATTGACTTTCTATGCGACCCTTTTATTTTATTCATTGTCTTATATTCTGTTGAATTATTTTATACTCATACTGTAAAGCACTTTGAATGACCTTTTGAGTATGATAATATGCTTTATAAATAAAGTTATAAGCCTCCTCTTCTTTCTGAGTGAGGAATAACACTGGGCAGCCAATCAGAGCTCATGTCCATAAATTGGTCTTAAAAGGCACAGAATGATAATCAGATTGTTTAGCAGTAAAAGAAAGGGAAACGGTTGTGGGGAAAAAAAAAAAAAAAAAAAAAAAAAAAAAAAACACCAACTTTGCACATGAGCGTACACAACAGTAGTACAAGAGAAGCATAATTGTAGTAGTACAAGAGAAGCATACATTTTAAAATGTAAGAAATTGGCACTGGTCCAAAACTACCTGCAAATTAAGTAGAAATGGCATGATACATCATTTTGAAAAAAAGTATTGGTCTTTCTGGACCTTTCTTTGTGTACTGGGGCACAGTCATGCTGGGAGAGAAACAGTTCTTCCCCTAACTGTGTCCACAAAGCATGGTGTTTTCCAAAATGTCTTGGTAAGCATAAGTATTAAGATTGTACTTCGCTGGAAGTAAGGGGCCTAGCCCAAACCCGGAAAAACAGGTCCCAATACTTCTGTCCACATATGTTTGTGTGCCTAATATTGATACTGAAACCTTGAGTATGAGCCAATCTTCTAAGCTTTAAATGGGTTGTTTTTAATAGAAGCACTTAAGTTGAGTTTCTAAAAGCAGGTTTCATGCTCAAATTACTCACAATACTCAACACTTATCTTTTTATTTGCACCCTCTGATATCTAAGCCTGCATTTACAATATGGCCTCAATACAAAGCGTAGGTTTCTCTAAATAACAACTCATCCTATTTGTTAGTAATCCCATCCTAACTTGAATTATAAGTTAGAATGTGGAAACGTTGTACAGAGCTGCAGGACCAGGTTTAGGGATCAAACTGAAAACCAGAAATCAGACCCAAGGGTTGGTTGACATGCTGTGACATCAGCTGCATAGATGCAGGGTAACAGCTGTAAATGCAAGCAAATATGAAACAAGCGAATTATGGTATCATACGAAACTCAGGCTGGAGGACAGTGTGGTTTCAAAAGCGCACGTTTAGTTGCTGAGTAGATATAAACAGGAGGTGTTGCACTTGCTCATTTCCATGTGAACACAGTCTTTATGAACAATACTTTTCATTTTACTTAGGTATATTTTCTCATGAGATGCACTTTAGCTCCTGATTCCTCTTTTATGGGCTGTTCTGTTGACTCAGCTCCAGGACTGCTGTTGCTGTAGCTCACATTTCTCAGTTCAGAGCTTCAACAGAGACCAAACTACTCTCAAAGAGAGCAGAACAAGCTTAATTCAACTGCTAAGCAGTAAACAGTCAGTCATTCAGATTAGGTGTGTAATGCTTCATTTTAGAGAAACTGACAGATCAGAACTGTTCACAGTGTTGGTGATGGGAACCAGACGTCCAAAACATGCAGTTTATTATCATCTTAAGGTCAAAAATACGTTATTAATGCACTGTTCATGACAGAGAACCATATGTTTCCAGATTCATCACTAACCCTTATGACCAATACTTGGTTTTGAAGGCAAACTAATGGCCAAGTTTACAATGTGGACATTGTGACGCCTGGTTCCGTTCACCACCACTGTATAGAAATAAAGTGCAAATAAAAAAACAAGTCTCAGTTACAATTAAACTGTCTGACATGAAAACACACTGTATCACTTTGTCTCAACGACTGAATCAAGCAGAAATTTGAAAAGTAGCTATGCTCATATACTAAATAGACAAAAGTATTGGGACAGGCCTCTTAATTATTGATTTCAAGTGACACATTAATTCTTTGTGGACACAATTTATGGAAGAACCTTTTCTATTCCAGCATGACTGTACACCCATGTACAAACCATGGTCCATAAAGACATGGTTGGATGGAAAAACTTAACGGTATCCAACATCTCTGGGATGAACAGGAACGAAGATTGCTTTGACTCTTGCCCAACATCAGTGCCTGATTTCGTATATGCTCTGTAGAATAAATAGGCCTCAAATTCCCACAGAAACACTCCAAAATCCTCTGGAAAGCCTTCAAAGAAGAGTGGAAGCTGTTCTGTGTGTAGTTGAATGCAGCTGGTCCCAGCTGGTGGAATGGTCAGGAGTCCCAATAGTTTTGTCCATGTAGTATTGATGCCAGGGGGACTGCTTCAGGGGTTTTGGATTTTATATTTGCTTTTGCAAACTTCTTTTAGTTCTGCACCACTCGTCACTTCATTAAAAAGATCAGGGGTGGTTTTTAAGGAGTAACAGGGAGGACTTTTGGCTTGTCTGCCCACCTGTGCAGAAAGATGAGACCCCCCCCATTAGAGCTGAGAAAGAGAGTGGGTCTTACCTGGACTTCTATGCTGAAGCTGGGACAAGGTTTTGCCCTCACTTAATCCCATTGCATGACTTGAGACACTCTGGAGTTCCACAATCCGTCAATTTAAGTAATTTCGACCGGTTCCCTAGCAGTTGCAAACTTTTAGTCCCTTCTTCGGTGACATGTGAACCTCCAGTTGCTGCGCTCCTCGCTGGAACACAGAAACACCCTTTTAAACAACTGTGGCCTTTATCCCAAACAGGACACAACGGAGGAGTCCTCTAAAAGGACAAGAAGCCAAACTGCACAGTGTCCACAGGAGAAAAAAGAGAAAAATGCTGGAGTGGTCAAGAGAAAATAAACAACGCCTGAGGTGCCTTTCTCTTTCCAGAGCATTCCTTCACTCCCGTCATAGCCCCACGGCGAGCATTCGCCTTCCTTTCCTCAAGCGGAGCCTAATTCTGTAGACTAAAGCCTCCTAAGAGACGTTAGTGAGGTTAATCTCGGTCAAAACACCGAAGTAAATATTCTCCACCGCTGGGAAGACTCCATGTCAATCTACGACTCCTCCTCCTCCTCCTCCTCAGCCAGTCACGAGTCGGTTCTTTTGAACCGGTCCTTTTCCACTAAATCGATTCAACCAAATCAAACTGAATCGGAATCAGAAAGATTTATTTGTCTCAGAGGAAATTGGATGTGTGACAACTGCACAGATACAGAGACAATAACCATATAAAATACAACGTTCATATAAATAAAGAAAATTTAAAAAAAAATATCTGTCTGAAATACACGATACCTGATATATACATATGCTGGGGTATAAATACTATAGTAAAAGTGGCCGTTATAGTCACGCATGAACACACACAGTGTGAACAATGTGATTTTTTCCTCTGCATTTCACCCATTCACCAAGTGAAGTAGGGGGCAGCACTCAGGGAGCTGTGTGTGGTGACAGTTCCTTGCTTAAGGGTACCTCAGTTGTGCCCGTTGCTGTCCTGGGTGTAGAACCCATGACCAGGGGTTGAAATAAGTGGTACACAAGTACACATGCACGAGATAAACAGTAAAATGCGCGGCAGTTTTCAGTTTTCACTGCGAAAAAGCGTACCTAATACTGGATCTCTAATTACCACAACACAGGTAAGGAAAACCTTAAAAAGAAAACTAATAATTGTGTTTTAAAATAATTAAAAGTGTGTACCATACGGTTTTGGATAAATATGCAATTAGAAAGAGCGTAAAAGTGTTACCATTGACCCCCGACATATGCGGGGGTTATGTTTAAAAGAATTGTGAAAAATGTAACTTTGTGATCTGGTAAACAATGCCTTTAAATGCCTATTTCAGTAGTATAAACCATAAACATGCCCCCAAAACACTTTAATTCTATTCTAAGCTTAATATGTTAGCTTTAAAAAATGTAAAGGTAAACTCGAGAATGGTGGACTGCATCTGCCAGAGATACTTCACAGGGAAGCAACCAATCAGCAGCAAGGAAAAATGAATAAGACTTTTGGATTGGCTACTTTCAAACCTCCCGCCCCCCAAGACGCTTTTGTATATGGTTGTTTTGTGTTCTCTTGACAGGATAGTACTAAAAATGTATAGACTTATAGGAAATTTAGGTTAATATTTGTTACAAAATTAACAAATGATATTTTTCATAGTAAGTTAGCAGAAAAATGCACAAAACATTATACATTGCCCTGAAAAAAGCAACCCCCCCCAACCCCCCCCAAAAAAAAAAAAACAATACTGGGAAGATATTTGTGTTTTTTCATTTTGGTGAGTACCATTTCATTCATGTAGGTACTCATTATAGTGCTAGAAAAATGGTCAAGCTCCGCCACTCCTCCCAGGTTACCGCAGTGGTGCCACTAGCAGTCCTGTGGGTCGAACCCACAATCCACAAGTTAAATGTATCTTGTTTCACATAGTAGAGTATTATTGACATTTCACATGGTAAGACTGTTGCACAACATGAAATAATTTAACACCCATTTAGAAAATTGCACATGATAGCCTACATGGTAAGACTAATGCACACAATAATATATTTAACATAATGATGATGTCTAAGAACATTGCACAATATTGCACATGGTAGACTATTGCCAGTGTTGGGCAAGTAACTCTAAAATGTAATTAAATTACTGATTACTCCCTTACAAGTAATCAAATCACTAATTTTTAGTTACATTACTAGTTGGATTACTAGTTACTTCCCCACCCTCTAATGAAACTCTTAAATCAGCTCAAACACACTCTTAGATCAGCTCAAACACACTTTGTTATTAAGTGTTACAAACCTACGATAACTCACAATAATGTTTTTGCCTTTAACTGAGATTAATTTACAGTAATGGCCATATTTCCAGCTACTGAACGCGTCCTTCTCTCTCCATGCTCACTTTGTTTTTGTTTGGGCCGGTGTTTTGTCCCGTTGATGACGTCACGCGTGCGACTGTCTGACAGACGTCTGCCGGCCGATGACAGCTTACTGTGAATTATTATTTCTGTTTTTACATTATAGATGTTTAAGCACTTGATTTTATTGGCAACGCCACGGTAACGCCAAGTTACTTGAAATTGTAACTGTAATCTAATTATGAATTTTAAAATAATACCGCGTTAAATTACTACTTAAAAAGAATCAAATTACAGTACTGTACTAAGTAACGCGTTGCGTTACTGCCCAACATTGACCGTTGCACATAATACTAAGATAAAGATAATGATGCACGTAATTATAGTTAATTAAACCCGGTAAGAAATTGCTCAATAAATTGGCAACAGGTTGTGGCTCAGATTACTGTGTGTGCGTGTGTGTGTGTGTGTGTGTGAACATTTCTACTAAACATTTGAACCATTATTTAAATCAAATGATAATCGTTTAAAACTCGACATCATAAAATCATAACTCACAAAATAAACGTGTGCAATACATTTCATTTGAATGCATTATTTGATTTTGCGTCTAATCGGGATTAATCGCAGAAAATCGCAGAAAACATACGTTATTTATCGCGACTAAAACCTTTAATCGTTGCCCAGCATTAAGTATAATAAAGAATGACGCTGGGTTGACCTGCTCGATTCACTGAAACTGACGAGTCGGTTCATTAACTGAACAGCCCCCGCCCCCTCCTCTCCTGTTGCGTTTTCATGTGTGCTGAGAGTGACACTTGGTTCAGCCAATCAAAGGCAATAACGTTTGTTAAGTGGCAGCAATCTTGTCCAATGAAAAAGCATAACTACCCCTTTTACCAAAGACGTGCATCTACAAAACCAATAAGAACTTTCCCCTGCTTGTGCTTTGACCAATCAGGTTACCCTGTGTGAGGCAAGTGCAGCTCTGTGTTTTACTAATAAATCTTAAACACAGCGGGAGTAAAATAATGCATCGTTATTATTTGCTGTACTATTTATTATATAAACCTTATCGGAATTAATATAATCTATAAAATACCAGGCATGTACAGTTTATAAATACAGTGAATATAAAACATATGATTAATTCATTCATACATTTTATTCCAAAAATCAGACACTGTACAAAATAGATCAATGTTTAATTTCTTTTTTAATAGATAAATTGTTAATGAGAAATAGAAAATCTCTAGTGACATGATCTGACGCTGTCAGTAAGAACATAATTTTAGCGCCATCTACTGACCTGGGTTGGGTCTAACAACCATAGACATATATATATATACACTCAACAAAAATATAAACGCAACACCTTTGTTTCTGCTCCGATTTTTCTTGAGATGGACTTA